>OX155972.1:24572659-24802010 GCA_944548615.1 Micropterix aruncella | reverse complement strand
ACCTAACCTAACCTAACCTAACCTAACCTAACCTAACCTAACCTAACCTAACCTAACCTAACCTAACCTAACCTAACCTAACCTAACCTAACCTAACCTAACCTAACCTAACCTAACCTAACCTAACCTAACCTAACCTAACCTAACCTAACCTAACCTAACCTAACCTAACCTAACCTAACCTAACCTAACCTAACCTAACCTAACCTAACCTAACCTAACCTAACCTAACCTAACCTAACCTAACCTAACCTAACCTAACCTAACCTAACCTAACCTAACCTAACCTAACCTAACCTAACCTAACCTAACCTAACCTAACCTAACCTAACCTAACCTAACCTAACCTAACCTAACCTAACCTAACCTAACCTAACCTAACCTAACCTAACCTAACCTAACCTAACCTAACCTAACCTAACCTAACCTAACCTAACCTAACCTAACCTAACCTAACCTAACCTAACCTAACCTAACCTAACCTAACCTAACCTAACCTAACCTAACCTAACCTAACCTAACCTAACCTAACCTAACCTAACCTAACCTAACCTAACCTAACCTAACCTAACCTAACCTAACCTAACCTAACCTAACCTAACCTAACCTAACCTAACCTAACCTAACCTAACCTAACCTAACCTAACCTAACCTAACCTAACCTAACCTAACCTAACCTAACCTAACCTAACCTAACCTAACCTAACCTAACCTAACCTAACCTAACCTAACCTAACCTAACCTAACCTAACCTAACCTAACCTAACCTAACCTAACCTAACCTAACCTAACCTAACCTAACCTAACCTAACCTAACCTAACCTAACCTAACCTAACCTAACCTAACCTAACCTAACCTAACCTAACCTAACCTAACCTAACCTAACCTAACCTAACCTAACCTAACCTAACCTAACCTAACCTAACCTAACCTAACCTAACCTAACCTAACCTAACCTAACCTAACCTAACCTAACCTAACCTAACCTAACCTAACCTAACCTAACCTAACCTAACCTAACCTAACCTAACCTAACCTAACCTAACCTAACCTAACCTAACCTAACCTAACCTAACCTAACCTAACCTAACCTAACCTAACCTAACCTAACCTAACCTAACCTAACCTAACCTAACCTAACCTAACCTAACCTAACCTAACCTAACCTAACCTAACCTAACCTAACCTAACCTAACCTAACCTAACCTAACCTAACCTAACCTAACCTAACCTAACCTAACCTAACCTAACCTAACCTAACCTAACCTAACCTAACCTAACCTAACCTAACCTAACCTAACCTAACCTAACCTAACCTAACCTAACCTAACCTAACCTAACCTAACCTAACCTAACCTAACCTAACCTAACCTAACCTAACCTAACCTAACCTAACCTAACCTAACCTAACCTAACCTAACCTAACCTAACCTAACCTAACCTAACCTAACCTAACCTAACCTAACCTAACCTAACCTAACCTAACCTAACCTAACCTAACCTAACCTAACCTAACCTAACCTAACCTAACCTAACCTAACCTAACCTAACCTAACCTAACCTAACCTAACCTAACCTAACCTAACCTAACCTAACCTAACCTAACCTAACCTAACCTAACCTAACCTAACCTAACCTAACCTAACCTAACCTAACCTAACCTAACCTAACCTAACCTAACCTAACCTAACCTAACCTAACCTAACCTAACCTAACCTAACCTAACCTAACCTAACCTAACCTAACCTAACCTAACCTAACCTAACCTAACCTAACCTAACCTAACCTAACCTAACCTAACCTAACCTAACCTAACCTAACCTAACCTAACCTAACCTAACCTAACCTAACCTAACCTAACCTAACCTAACCTAACCTAACCTAACCTAACCTAACCTAACCTAACCTAACCTAACCTAACCTAACCTAACCTAACCTAACCTAACCTAACCTAACCTAACCTAACCTAACCTAACCTAACCTAACCTAACCTAACCTAACCTAACCTAACCTAACCTAACCTAACCTAACCTAACCTAACCTAACCTAACCTAACCTAACCTAACCTAACCTAACCTAACCTAACCTAACCTAACCTAACCTAACCTAACCTAACCTAACCTAACCTAACCTAACCTAACCTAACCTAACCTAACCTAACCTAACCTAACCTAACCTAACCTAACCTAACCTAACCTAACCTAACCTAACCTAACCTAACCTAACCTAACCTAACCTAACCTAACCTAACCTAACCTAACCTAACCTAACCTAACCTAACCTAACCTAACCTAACCTAACCTAACCTAACCTAACCTAACCTAACCTAACCTAACCTAACCTAACCTAACCTAACCTAACCTAACCTAACCTAACCTAACCTAACCTAACCTAACCTAACCTAACCTAACCTAACCTAACCTAACCTAACCTAACCTAACCTAACCTAACCTAACCTAACCTAACCTAACCTAACCTAACCTAACCTAACCTAACCTAACCTAACCTAACCTAACCTAACCTAACCTAACCTAACCTAACCTAACCTAACCTAACCTAACCTAACCTAACCTAACCTAACCTAACCTAACCTAACCTAACCTAACCTAACCTAACCTAACCTAACCTAACCTAACCTAACCTAACCTAACCTAACCTAACCTAACCTAACCTAACCTAACCTAACCTAACCTAACCTAACCTAACCTAACCTAACCTAACCTAACCTAACCTAACCTAACCTAACCTAACCTAACCTAACCTAACCTAACCTAACCTAACCTAACCTAACCTAACCTAACCTAACCTAACCTAACCTAACCTAACCTAACCTAACCTAACCTAACCTAACCTAACCTAACCTAACCTAACCTAACCTAACCTAACCTAACCTAACCTAACCTAACCTAACCTAACCTAACCTAACCTAACCTAACCTAACCTAACCTAACCTAACCTAACCTAACCTAACCTAACCTAACCTAACCTAACCTAACCTAACCTAACCTAACCTAACCTAACCTAACCTAACCTAACCTAACCTAACCTAACCTAACCTAACCTAACCTAACCTAACCTAACCTAACCTAACCTAACCTAACCTAACCTAACCTAACCTAACCTAACCTAACCTAACCTAACCTAACCTAACCTAACCTAACCTAACCTAACCTAACCTAACCTAACCTAACCTAACCTAACCTAACCTAACCTAACCTAACCTAACCTAACCTAACCTAACCTAACCTAACCTAACCTAACCTAACCTAACCTAACCTAACCTAACCTAACCTAACCTAACCTAACCTAACCTAACCTAACCTAACCTAACCTAACCTAACCTAACCTAACCTAACCTAACCTAACCTAACCTAACCTAACCTAACCTAACCTAACCTAACCTAACCTAACCTAACCTAACCTAACCTAACCTAACCTAACCTAACCTAACCTAACCTAACCTAACCTAACCTAACCTAACCTAACCTAACCTAACCTAACCTAACCTAACCTAACCTAACCTAACCTAACCTAACCTAACCTAACCTAACCTAACCTAACCTAACCTAACCTAACCTAACCTAACCTAACCTAACCTAACCTAACCTAACCTAACCTAACCTAACCTAACCTAACCTAACCTAACCTAACCTAACCTAACCTAACCTAACCTAACCTAACCTAACCTAACCTAACCTAACCTAACCTAACCTAACCTAACCTAACCTAACCTAACCTAACCTAACCTAACCTAACCTAACCTAACCTAACCTAACCTAACCTAACCTAACCTAACCTAACCTAACCTAACCTAACCTAACCTAACCTAACCTAACCTAACCTAACCTAACCTAACCTAACCTAACCTAACCTAACCTAACCTAACCTAACCTAACCTAACCTAACCTAACCTAACCTAACCTAACCTAACCTAACCTAACCTAACCTAACCTAACCTAACCTAACCTAACCTAACCTAACCTAACCTAACCTAACCTAACCTAACCTAACCTAACCTAACCTTTTCTTTTTTTTTTTTTTTTTTTTTTTTTTTTTTTTTTTTTTTTTTTTTTTTTTTTTTGCGAGGGAGAAATCTTCAAAAAGATACCAAGCCCCCCGGGGGGAGGGCCTGGTTATGTGGGATTTTTACCCACTAAAACTCCCTCGGTGACCAACGTCGGTGCATCTCGAGGAACTCCGGGATCTCTGAAGAACTCGCCGGTGTTCCTCTTGCACCATGCCATGAGCGCGTCCCGGAGGAGGCAGTTGCCTTCACCCCGACTTCGCGTGTGTGCAGCAGATAGTACCACGACATCATGCCACGATCTTTCCTTGTGTCTCATACATTGTGAGCCGGAGCCCCCGCTCCGACCTGCTATGACCTGCAGTACCCTTTTAGTCGCCTTTTACGACAGGCAGAGTTTACCGTAGTCCTATTCGTCACCCGAACTACTGGGCCGATGTGCCAGGGCGACCGTTTGCCACAGCTACTTCTCCACGGCGACGTCTACGCCTTCTGTCGAGGACTTCTATTTCCTGCTCGCGCTGCCGCTCGCGCTCGGCGGTCTCCTTCTGAGATATAACAGTATCGCAGAAAGATACTACCGCCTTCCAGGCCACTTTGCTCGAGAGCATGGCCGCCACTACCGCTGACGGAGAAAGATCTTCTCCCACCGCGTCAGTTAGGGTACGTCTTTCAGACTGCCACATAGTACACATTTCTAAAGTGTGTTGCGCCGAGTCTTGGGCCTCCCCGCAATGGTGGCATTGTGCTGTCTCCTCGCGTCCGATCCTATTCAGATACTCACCGAAGCAACCGTGCCCAGTGAGTACCTGAGTCAGTCGGAAGGTCACGCTTCCCCATTTTCTCGTCTGCCAGGCGACAAAACTAGGCAGGATTGCCCCGACTGCACGTTGGCGTGCGTTCCGCGGCTCTTCAAGTTGCTCCTGCCACTCCTCGAGCGCTTGTTGACGCGCCTGCCGCCTTAGCTGGAACCGTTCGTCCGGGTCATTTCCACCCCCTTGGCGAATGGTGCGTATACAGTTGTATACCCTCGCATCCATTTCTGCCAGTAAGTCCAGGGGCGGAAATCGCGCCAGGATAGTCAATGCCTCATAGGAGACAGTCCTGTATGCTCTAGCGATCCTGAGGGCCATCAACCTCTGCACACTCAGCAGTTTAGTCCTGCATCTACGAGAGCGCAACAGACGCTCACACCACACTGGCGCCCCGTACAGCGCTATTGAACGCACAACTCCAGCATAGAGCCTGCGCACTCCTTCCCTGGGTCCTCCCAAATTGGGGAGCAGTCTGTGCATGGCACCAGCCGTCCTCTGTATTCGGGGGACCAGGCGGTCAAAGTGCTCCTCGAATCTCCATCGGCTGTCGAGGATGAGGCCGAGATATTTAATTTGCTGGCCGACTAGCACGTCCACATTGCCCACCCGGATCGTCAAATTGGGTGGTTCCCTTCCCTTAGGAAGGTTGTGAAACCAAAGCGCTTCGGTTTTTTGGGGCGCAGTCCGAAGACCGAGTTGGTTAATTTTTGCGAATATTCGCGCCACACCCAGTTCGACGAGTCGAGCAGCCCTCTCAAAATTTTCCTCCTGTGCCAGAACCATAGTGTCATCTGCGTAACAGACGGCGCTCACGCCGCTGGGAAGACCGACCCTAAGAACGGAGTCGTAGGCTAGATTCCACAGAAGCGGGCCAAGCACCGATCCCTGCGGAACACCGCAGGACACTTCTCTCTCCTTTTTCACTCCATCGCGAACTGTATATACGATGCGTCGGTCATGTAAATATGCACCAACGACATCACGCAGGTATTGGGGAATATTGTGGTGGAGAAGTGCCTGCCTGATAGCCCCCCAGGGCAGGGAGTTAAACGCGTTGACGATGTCCAAACTCACTGCCAGCGCCACTCCATTTCTTTCCACCGCCTCATCTGCTGTAGAGCGGACGCGGAGGATCGCGTCGACCGTCGATCGTCCATGTCGAAACCCAAACTGACTGTCCGCCAGGTTAGGGCCAATGGACTCCAGGTGTCCGTTGAGGCGATCGGCGATGATACGCTCGAAGAGCTTTCCCGCCTCGTCCAGCAGGCAGATGGGCCGGTATGCAGAGGGAGAGTCTACCGGTCTGCCTTCCTTCCGCAGAAGCACTAGCTTGGACTCTTTCCAGCCGGAGGGAAAGACGCCAGACTGAAGACAGCTGTCAAAAAGTCTTGTCAGTCTGCCCCTCAACGACTTGAGAGCTAGTACCCACGCCCTGCCTGGAACTCCGTCAGGACCCGGTGCGGTGTTACGGGAACCGAGTCGTCTCACTGCCCGGATTATTTCTTCCTCCGTCACCTCGAACTCCTTAGACCAGGCGGACGGCTGCGACTGCTCAGCAGAAAACGTCGGGTTTTCCCGGACCCTGGGGAAAAGGGTGTCCACCGTCCTTGACACGAGGTCCGGATCCAGAGTTTCCGTTATGGGCGGGACCCACGGTCGGAGCTTGCCCAGTACCATTTTGTAGGGCCGCCCCCACGGGTCCTTGTCCAACCCCTTTATAAGCTCACCCCAAGATCTGGCCTTCGCATCCGCCACGGCATTCTGGAGAGCAACAGTGGACACCCGATACGCTGCGTATGCCATGTTTTTCTCTTCGTCTGTGGCTAGGCGTCTCCTTCGTGCACGTAAGTACCGGCGCCGAGATCTCAAGCACTCCTGGCGAAGCCGCGAGATACACTCCGACCACCAGTACGCAGCCTTTCTCCTAGCAGGCCTGACACGGGGCATTGAGGCGTCGCAGATAATGGTCATCGTGTCTCTGAACCAGATCGCCACCCGTTCTGGATCATATGGTTCTTGCCCTTCCTCTGACCAGTCCGCTGCAATAGCCGCCGCCGCGAGAAGGTCCTCATCGAGCTTTTTAAGGGACCAACGGGGCGACGGAATATTGCTCGAACGATCCAGAATGACGGGGCGTCTAAAAATTAAATCAATAATTATATGACGGTGGTCGGACAGAGTGACCACCTCCTCCGCGACCCGCCACCCCGTTACAAGAGATGTCGCAGAAGGCGACGCCCAGGACAGATCCACTACGGACTCTCCCTGCCACCGCACACATGTGCTAACAAATCCCCTGTTCAGGAGGATTAGGCCTAGCGCCGCCGCCCACTCTTGGATTGACTCCGCTCGGGAGTCGTCCCGAACGTCCCCCCAAGCCCTGGAGCGGGCGTTGAAGTCGCCCAGAACGAGAACCGGACGGGGCAGGCATGCACGGACGCAGTCTGCCACCTCATCCAGGAACGCTTCAAAAATACCAAGGCTGCAGTTTGGGGAGATATAGCATCCGACGATGGCCAAAGGTCCCCACTCTACTGCAATAAACCCACTCCCTTTCCGCAGCAGACCGCACGGTGGCTCTTTATCTCCTCCTGTCCAATAAACTGCGACAGAGTCTTCGTCATCCCCGAACCAGCGAGGGTGTTTCGGGACGACGTATGGTTCCGCCACAACCGCCACGGCAATTGACCATTCCGCCAGGGACTGCAACAGCAGGTCTTGCGCCCCTCGGCAATGGTTCAAGTTGCCTTGAAGAAGTTTTAATTTTGAGGAGTCGAATTCTCACTTTCCATTGCCTCCCCTGACGGCATGTTATCCGAAAAGTTCGACGCGCTGACTTGCGACGACAGATTTGTCGCTGACGGTTTAGGGGGGGCCTGCTCTCCTCCTCTTTTCCTGCCTTTGCTGGGGGTGCATTTCTTTGTGCCCATCCTATGGTCGGCGGGACGACCGAGATCTGCACACACAGGGCATCTCCAAGCCTGCGCCGTGCACTGGCTCGCCCTATGCCCGGGCTCACCGCAGGCGTAGCAACGCGAGCTCCGATCGACCGAGCTGGAGCACTGCTGCTGGACATGTCCTGTCTCGAGGCACCGGTAGCACTGCATGGGTCGCGCCGGCAGCACGTCTACCCTAGCTGCCACCCAGCCGACGAGCAACTTCTTGGCGTCCGCAAGCCTGCGCACCGTATTCAGCGGACATCGAACCCAGCAGGTTCCCAGCCTGGATCGTTCGGTGCGGATTACACCCACCTTAACGTCTTCCACGGTGCATCCCCCGGCTGTAGCGATAGCGGCTGCCACCTCTTTCTCCGTGATCGACTCATCCAAGTCTCGCACCCTTACTTCGCCTGACTTGAAAGGGCGAGCAATGCGTACGTCCATGTCCACGAGGGCTGATTTCAAGCGCACGGCAAGAGCATCGGCCCTCGTGGAGCTGTCCGCCCCGGAGATTTCGAGGAGCAGTCCCCCTGTGACTGTCCGTTTCGGCCGAACTTCGGCAATACCGCAGTCTGCCAGCCTAACCTTCTCTTTCGCCGCCGCCATTACCGCTGCGTACGTTGTCTCCGAGCTTTTGGGTACGGTGATCGTAATTGCGGCGGATGTCGAGGCACGTGGAGGTTTCACGGTCTTCTTTTTCAGTGCTTGGGGGGCCTTGGGAGGCGATGACTTCTGTCCAGGTTTAGCCTTCCTTCTGGCGACAGTGGCCCAGGTATTGGTAACTGCCAGCTGCTCGGGGTGCTGCGGAGGAGGAGCCGTAAGAAGCTCTGATTCGACCGGCGGAGCGGGTGCTTGTTTTCCTTGCTTCTTAAAATTCGCAGTCGCCGAGGTTGCCGTCTTTATTGGAGGCTTTGCCTTGTTGCCGTCATTATTGGAGGCTTCTGATGCCTGTTTCCCTAATAGAGGCCTCAAAGCTCGGTCCGGAAAGAGCTTGGACTCGAAGTTCAGTAACTTCTGGTCCATCAAAGCCCCCAATTGCTCTAGAAGTGTGGGGCTGGGAGCGTTTGACCTGCCCAAGGTATCACTCCCCGTCTCAGTAGCGGTTGTACTACGTTTCTGGGCTTGGACATTTATTTCCTTACCCAGAGACCCTACTCTTGCCTCCAAGGTAGCGATTCGCATGCGAAGGTCCCTATTCTCTATTATAAGAGTGTCCTCCGCAGAAGAAGTGGTCCTCTTGACCAGTTCCTCGGTGGCAGCTTGCACTGTACGCACTGCCTCGCGTAAGCAGTGAACAAAGCTGCCTTTCAGGTTGCCCGACCTGTCCGCAACCTTCTCCACCTGGTCCATTGCTTCCAAAATTTGGGTGCCGATGGTACTTGTTGGCTGCGCAACCATTTCCTCCCTGCGATCGTCCACACTTCTGAGGGTTTTCTTGGCCCTAGTTTTGGACGGAGCCACCGAAGGGTCGAAAATTTCCTGCTCGCTCGTTTGGGCATTCGCTGCTTGCCGGCGTTTAGCGTTTGGCCCGATCAACGGAGGCTTTCTCTTCCGCGACTGCAGAGCGCTTGTCGAAGCCATGGATGCCGATGACACTAACGAGTATGAGGACGCGACCGAGCTGTCGCTCTCCTCCCCCGCCGTAACAGATCCATCCACAGGAGTAAGTAAGACCGCAGTCGATGCTTCACCCATATTCTCCACTACATCCGCGGGGGTGGCTGAACGCGATCGCGTTACAACACCCCCAGTAACCGGACGCCTAAACGTCCCATCTTCCACGAGGCCTTTTCGGCCACCATCCTTCGTTGTTTTATTAAAGGTTTCCATGTTTGTTCCCACGAGTAAAAACGCCCTAAAAAGTCCAGCGCAGGGACTTCGCGCTAACCCAGTTTTACACCTGAAAGGTTCGGGAACCTAACCTAACCTAACCTAACCTAACCTAACCTAACCTAACCTAACCTAACCTAACCTAACCTAACCTAACCTAACCTAACCTAACCATAACCATAACGCAATAAAATTCAATTTGGAAATGGAGACGCCGATATCTACCTATCATAATACTAGAATATTCAATACGCGTCACACAAATTGGGAGGCCTTTCAAAAAGCGGTAGAGAAACAAGTCACTGTGCCAAGCCTGGATAGAGTTAGCCAAATGACTGAAGAGGAAATCGAAGAAACAATAGGAGAATTCAAAAACTCTGTTCTAGAAGTAAGTCGCGATAAATTAAAACCACTGAGAGCAGGCAAAACAAAATTTCCATGTTGGTGGACACCGGAGATTGATAAAGACAACAAAGAACTCAAGAGTGCCAAACGCAAGCTGGCCAACTCAAGCGGCCAACGGAAGGATGCTCTCCTACAGGAATATATCACAATGAAAACGACTTTTCAGGAAACACTAAACTTAGCTAAATCGGCCAGCTGGAAAGCCTTCTGCACGCTACAAAAGAAGGAGAACGTTTGGGGTGGTATAAATAGGATTATGGCGAGCCAACCACGACGGGAGATACCTATCCACCTAACAAATGGTAGTAGTAGAGCAACAAATACCACCGAGGCCCTCGCACTCCTGGGCGACCACTTTTTTCCAAGCGATCATGAGGAAAATGACAATGAAATCCAAAGCAACGTCAGGCGACAATACGATATTCACACAACAAAACGCCCCGACGATCCTCCTATTGTCATTGAAGAGCTCCATGAAGCACTAAACAAAACTAGTGATAGGAAAGCACCAGGTCCAGATCACCTAACAGGCGACATTTGCAAGGCTGCAATAGGTGCAACGGAAGCCTTCTTCTTGAATATACTTAATAGGTGCCTAGAAATCGGTTATTTCCCAAAAGAGTGGAAGACGGCGCAAGTAGTAATTGTTCCGAAACCAGGACGACCAGAACGAGACCACGTTAAAAGCTACAGACCAATTGGCCTGTTACCAGTTCTTGGGAAAATCTTCGAAAGCATCATCAGTAAAAGGATTGTCTGGCATCTACTAACAAACAAGGCCCTTTCCGATCATCAATTTGGCTTTCTTCCCCAGCGATCAACCGAGGACGCCCTGCACAACATCATACAGAAGATTAAAAAGGCCACAATGGAAAAGAAACTAGTAGTTATCATATCCCTAGACATAAGAGGTGCTTTCGACAATGCCTGGTGGCCTTACCTGAGGCAGCGACTGGGAAATTTGCCAATACCGGGAAACATCTACCGCCTGCTGGTCAGCTATCTCCAGGATAGGTCAGTACAGCTGGCGCTAGCGGGCAACACACGCAAAATAACAACAAATAAGGGCTGCGTGCAGGGATCGGTCCTTGGCCCGGTGCTGTGGAACATAGTTATTGACGAGGCACTGCAGGGTGACAAGGACGAAAATATCACTGTACAGGCATTCGCAGACGACATTATGATCATGGTAGCTGCAGCTGAGCGGTCCGACCTGGAGCATAAAGCCAACAAAGTTCTACGGGAAATTGGAAACTGGAGTATCCGGGCTAAACTGGCCTTTGCCCCGGAAAAATCTCAGGCACTATTTATCACTAGGCAGCATGTCGTTCCTCCTGACCTACGTATGGACAACACGGTGATAAGGATGGTCCGAAGCATGAAGGTCCTGGGAGTAACCATCGATGACGGTCTGACCTGGCAAGAACATATCAGGAAAACGTGCCACAAAACAATGACGCTCTATAATACCCTCAGCAGAGCCACAAAACCAACTTGGGGACTATCGTCGGAAATTGTGCACACTCTTTACAAAGCCATAATCGTCCCAATTCTCACCTACTGTGCTAGCATATGGGTGGAGGGGGCCAAACGGGCTGCATCAAGGAAACTCCTTGAAAGCACACAACGCCTTTTTGCAATAAAAATTGCAAGAGCTTATCGCACAGTCTCCGCTACATCTGCGCTCGTTATCGCCGGCATCCTCCCATTGGACCTAGAGATCATCAGAGTGGCGGAAATTACCGAGGTGAAAAGAACGGGAACTGTCCCAGGCCTTCCAGACGACAGGAGATACATAAAACGGGTAGACATACACAAACTGCCACATCCGGCGAAGCGAGTCTGCCCAAATGTCAGCACGTCAACAAAGACAAACAATCTAAACTCGATCGAATACAACATATTTACAGATGGTAGTAAACACAGCGGAAAAGTAGGAGCGGCCTTCGTAGCCTATCACCTTGGAAACGAAGTAGCATCCAAGAAAATGAAGCTCGAAGATTATTGCAGCGTCTTCCAGGCGGAAATGTTAGCAATATGCTGCGCAATAAAATGGGCCCAAAATTTGAACGTACAGGAACGTACAATACATATTCATAGCGACAGCCAATCTAGCCTTCTGGCTATTGCAGACAGAAGCACCACTCTGCAGCAGACCTTTGAGATACAACAACTACTGAAAGACCTAGAAAATAAAGGGACAGCAATCAAGTTAAACTGGGTAAAAGCGCACGATGGGAACACCGGAAACGAGAGGGCCGATACCTTAGCAAAAGATGCTTGCCTGATGCGTACAATACCATCCTATAGCGGTGTACCTCTCAGCTTTGCTAAGCGCATCCTACGAGAGGAAGTTTACACCGAATGGAATCAGCGGTATATAGCCGACACCCAGAAGGGTGCGACTACCAAAATATTCTTCCACTGCCCAACAGACGCTGTACAGGTTCTAAGACGTCTCGGCAGGACATACCTTGCCACCCAGATGCTGACGGGACACGGCGCTTTCAGAAGCTACCTGATGCGATTTCATCTACGAGATAACGATATCTGCCCTTGTGACAACACGAGCTCACAATCAGTAGAACATGTGCTATTTCACTGCGGAGCACTCTTGAAGGAAAGACATGACATGCGAAGCACCTGCGACCTGCACGACCTGGATTACAAAAAACCTCATGAAATCCTACTATCAAAGAAAGTCGCCGGCTTATACTATGACTACTTACAACGAACAACGGCAAAAATAAAATTGATAAATGAAGGACAGTAATTAGTCAATCAATACATGTTATACTAGTGATACTCCTAATTAAGCGCGTCACGATATAAATCTAAAACATATATTAATAGCGTATCTACTTTAATGTACTCAAAATCAATGTTAACAGCGTAAATAATTGTAATAAGAATTGTAAAAATATACACAATATACATGCCTTGACAAAGAGCAAGGCTAATCTGAATAAACTCCCCCGCTAGGTGGTTAACCTAGTGGGGAAAATTAAAAAAAAAAAAAAACCTAACCTAACCTAACCTAACCTAACCTATAACAGGAACCACTCCACCGATTCCAATCTTCTTTTCGGCAGTCGAATCACCACGTGACAGACGGTGGCAGAATTGTTTCAGGATGTTGTTTTATTTGATATTTTAGGTTTTTTAATAGTATAAAAATATTGGTAAACAATTTATATACTAGGCGGATATTCATAATCGCCGAATGAATTAGCGGTAATTACACTTTACTTACAAGAAAAAAAAAATATCAAAAAAAAATTCGAAAAAACTGTCAAATTTGAAAATATTTTTTTTTCGTGGCGTAGGGCCCAAAATTTTGTCAGAAACGTGATATCTCTTACCGTTTAGGAGATATCGTCGATTTTCTCTTATTCCAAATTTTTCACGAAACCACTTGTTTCCGACGAAAATTCATCGGCCTAGCACCAATTGGGATCTGTCTTAAAAAAAATAAAATTTTGAAACATTAGATTCTGTCAGAATCGCGATATCTCTTACCGTTTTGGAGCTATCGACGATTTTCTCTTTTACCAAATTTTTCACTGAATCACCTGTTTTCGACAAAAATTTAACGGCCTTAACTCCGGAACCACTCCACCGATTCCAATCTTCTTTTCGGCAGTCGAATCACCACGTGACAGACGGTGGCAGAATTGTTTCAGGATGTTGTTTTATTTGATATTTTTGGTTTTTAAATAGTATAAAAATAGATCTACACAGTATAGATCTAAAATTTGCTTTTAAAATGCGTATGTTCATTGTGAGGATATTTAAGAGGGTGCTGCACGAAATTTCTCAAATTAGGGTCTAGCGTTTTAGTTATTCCGCTAAAACTACGCTAATAAAAGCAGTGACAAAAAACACTCGTTTTTATCAATAAGTCATTTATAAGGTGAGCTAATAAATTTGGCAATAGTTTGCGTAGTTTTTTATAAAAAACACCTAAGAAAATATACAAAAATGGGCGAGGGGTTTTAGTCCTCACTGGGAAAATAATAACTAATTTGAATTACAAATTATAATAAAAGAAAGTTAAATGACATATCTTCACTATAAGCTATTTAAATTTCAATGATTGTAATAGGATTTTATACAATAAATCCCAGAAAATCAGGTATCAGATCTCCATACATTTTTTGTATGGGCTGGCCGCGTTAATAAATACACAGGCGCGCTATGAAATGATTTTCTGGGATTTATTGTATAAAATCCTATTACAATCATTGAAATTTAAATAGCTTATAGTGAAGATATGTCATTTAACTTTCTTTTATAATAATTTGTAATTCAAATTAGTTATTATTTTCCCAGTGAGGACTAAAACCCCGCGCCCATTTTTGTATATTTTCTCGGGTGTTTTTTATAAAAAACTACGCAAACTATTGCCAAATTTATTAGCTCACCTTATAAATGACTTATTGATAAAAACGAGTGTTTTTTGTCACTGCTTTTATTATCGTAGTTTTAGCGGAATAACTAAAACGCTAGACCCTAATTTGAGAAATTTTGTGCAGCACCCTCTTAAATATCCTCACAATGAACATACGCATTTTAAAAGCAAATTTTAGATCTATACTGTGTAGATCTATTTTTATACTATTTAAAAACCAAAAATATCAAATAAAACAACATCCTGAAACAATTCTGCCACCGTCTGTCACGTGGTGATTCGACTGCCGAAAAGAAGATTGGAATCGGTGGAGTGGTTCCGGAGTTAAGGCCGTTAAATTTTTGTCGAAAACAGGTGATTCAGTGAAAAATTTGGTAAAAGAGAAAATCGTCGATAGCTCCAAAACGGTAAGAGATATCGCGATTCTGACAGAATCTAATGTTTCAAAATTTTATTTTTTTTAAGACAGATCCCAATTGGTGCTAGGCCGATGAATTTTCGTCGGAAACAAGTGGTTTCGTGAAAAATTTGGAATAAGAGAAAATCGACGATATCTCCTAAACGGTAAGAGATATCACGTTTCTGACAAAATTTTGGGCCCTACGCCACGAAAAAAAAATATTTTCAAATTTGACAGTTTTTTCGAAAAAAAAAATGATATTTTTTTTTTCTTGTAAGTAAAGTGTAATTACCGCTAATTCATTCGGCGATTATGATTATCCGCCTAGTATATAAATTGTTTACCAATATTTTTATACTATTAAAAAACCAAAAATATCAAATAAAACAACATCCTGAAACAATTCTGCCACCGTCTGTCACGTGGTGATTCGACTGCCGAAAAGAAGATTGGAATCGGTGGAGTGGTTCCTGTGTTAAGGCCGTTAATTTTTTGTCGAAAACAGGTGATTTAGTGAAAAATTTGGTAAAAGAGAAAATCGTCGATAGCTCCAAAACGGTAAGAGATATCGCGATTCTGACAGAATCTAATGTTTCAAAATTTTATTTTTTTAAGACAGATCCCAATTGGTGCTAGGCCGATGAATTTTCGTCGGAAACAAGTGGTTTCGTGAAAAATTTGGAAAAAGAGGTAATCGACGATATATCCTAAACGGTAAGAGATATCACGATTCTGACAAAAATTTTGGGCCCTACACCACAAAAAAAAATATTTTCAAATTTGACAGTTTTTTCGAAATTTAAGTAAGTGTAATTACCGCTAATTCATTCGGCGATTATGAATATCCGCCTAGTATATAAATTGTTTACCAATATTTTTATACTATTTAAAAACCAAAAATATCAAATAAAACAACATCCTGAAACAATTCTGCCACCGTCTGTCACGTGGTGATTCGACTGCCGAAATTCGATTGGAATCGGTGGAGTGGTTCCGCAGTTTAGGCCGTTAATTTTTTGTCGAAAACGGGTGATTTAGTGAAAAATTTGGTAAAAGAGAAAATCGACGATATCTCCTAAACGGTAAGAGATATCACGATTCTGACAAAATTTTGGGCCCTACACCACAAAAAAAAATTATTTTCAAATTTGACAGTTTTTTCGGAATTTAAGTAAGTAAAGTGTAATTACCGCTAATTCATTCGGCGATTATGCATATCCGCCTAGTATATAAATTGTTTACCAATATTTTTATACTATTAAAAAACCAAAAATATCAAATAAAACAACAACCTGAAACAATTCTGCCACGGTCTGTCACGTGGTGATTCGACTGCCGAAAAGAAGATTGGAATCGGTGGAGTGGTTCCGGAGTTAAGGCCGTTAATTTTTTGACGAAAACAGGTGATTTAGTGAAAAATTTGGTAAAAGAGAAAATCGTCGATAGCTCCTAAACGGTAAGAGATATCGCGATTCTGACAGAATCTAATGTTTCAAAATTTTATTTTTTTTAAGACAGATCCCAATTGGTGCTAGGCCAATGAATTTTCGTCGGAAACAAGTGGTTTCGTGAAAAATTTGGAAAAAGAGAAAATCGACGATATCTCCTAAACGGTAAGAGATATCACGTTTCTGACAAAATTTTGGGCCCTACACCACAAAAAAAATATTTTCAAATTTGACAGTTTTTTCGAAATTTAAGTAAGTAAAGTGTAATTACCGCTAATTCATTCGGCGATTATGAATATCCGCCTAGTATATAAATTGTTTACCAATATTTTTATACTATTTAAAAACCAAAAATATCAAATAAAACAACATCCTGAAACAATTCTGCCACCGTCTGTCACGTGGTGATTCGACTGCCGAAAAGAAGATTGGAATCGGTGGAGTGGTTCCGCAGTTTAGGCCGTTAATTTTTTGTCGAAAACAGGTGATTTAGTGAAAAATTTGGTAAAAGAGAAAATCGTCGATAGCTCCTAAACGGTAAGAGATATCGCGATTCTGACAGAATCTAATGTTTCAAAATTTAATTTTTTTAAGACAGATCCCAATTAGTGCTAGGCCGATGAATTTTCGTTGGAAACAAGTGGTTTCGTGAAAAATTTGGAAAAAGAGAAAATCGACGATATCTCCTAAACGGTAAGAGATATCACGATTCTGACAAAATTTTGGGCCCTACGCCACAAAAAAAAATATTTTCAAATTTGACAGTTTTTTCGATTTTTTTTTTGATATTTTTTTTTTTCTTGTAAGTAAAGTGTAATTACCGCTAATTCATTCGGCGATTATGAATATCCGCCTAGTATATAAATTGTTTACCAATATTTTTATACTATTAAAAAACCAACAATATCAAATAAAACAACTTCCTGAAACAATTCTGCCACCGTCTGTCACGTGGTGATTCGACTGCCGAAAAGCTGATTGGAATCGGTGGAATGGTTCCGCAGTTTAGGCCGTTAATTTTTTGTCGAAAACAGGTGATTTAGTGAAAAATTTGGTAAAAGAGAAAATCGTCGATAGCTCCTAAACGGTAAGAGATATCGCGATTCTGACAGAATCTAATGTTTCAAAATTTTATTTTTTTAGACAGATCCCAATTGGTGCTAGGCCGATGAATTTTCGTCGGAAACAATTGGTTTCGTGAAAAATTTGGAATAAGAGAAAATCGACGATATCTCCTAATCGGTAAGAGATATCACGTTTCTGACAAAATTTTGGGCCCTACACCACAAAATAAAATATTTTCAAATTTGACGGTTTTGTCGAAATTTAAGTAAGTAAAGTGTAATTACCGCTAATTCATTCGGCGATTATGAATATCCGCCTAGTATATAAATTGTTTACCAATATTTTTATACTATTTAAAAACCAAAAATATCAAATAAAACAACATCCTGAAACAATTCTGCCACCGTCTGTCACGTGGTGATTCGACTGCCGAAATTCGATTGGAATCGGTGGAGTGGTTCCGCAGTTTAGGCCGTTAATTTTTTGTCGAAAACGGGTGATTTAGTGAAAAATTTGGTAAAAGAGAAAATCGACGATATCTCCTAAACGGTAAGAGATATCACGATTCTGACAAAATTTTGGGCCCTACACCACAAAAAAAAATTATTTTCAAATTTGACAGTTTTTTCGGAATTTAAGTAAGTAAAGTGTAATTACCGCTAATTCATTCGGCGATTATGCATATCCGCCTAGTATATAAATTGTTTACCAATATTTTCATACTATTTAAAAACCAAAAATATCAAATAAAACAACATCCTGAAACAATTCTCCCACCGTCTGTCACGTGGTGATTCGACTGCCGAAAAGAAGATTGGAATCGGTGGAGTGGTTCCGGAGTTAAGGCCGTTAAATTTTTGTCGAAAACAGGTGATTTAGTAAAAAATTTGGTAAAAGAGAAAATCGTCGATAGCTCCAAAACGGTAAGAGATATCGCGATTCTGACAGAATCTAATGTTTCAAAATTTTATTTTTTTAAGACAGATCCCAATTGGTGCTAGGCCGATGAATTTTCGTCGGAAACAAGTGGTTTCGTGAAAAATTTAGAAAAAGAGATAATCGACGATATCTCCTAAACGGTAAGAGATATCACGATTCTGACTAAAATTTTGGGCCCTACACCACAAAAAAAAAATATTTTCAAATTTGACAGTTTTTTAGAAATTTAAGTAAGTGTAATTACCGCTAATTCATTCGGCGATTATGAATATCCGCCTAGTATAAAAATTGTTTACCAATATTTTTATACTATTTAAAAACCAAAAATATCAAATAAAACAACATCCTGAAACAATTCTGCCACCGTCTGTCACGTGGTGATTCGACTGCCGAAAAGAAGATTGGAATCGGTGGAGTGGTTCCGGAGTTAAGGCCGTTAATTTTTTGTCGAAAACAGGTGATTTAGTGAAAAATTTGGTAAAAGAGAAAATCGTCGATAGCTCCTTAACGGTAAGAGATATCGCGATTCTGACAGAATCTAATGTTTCAAAATTTTATTTTTTTTAAGACATCCCAATTGGTGCTAGGCCGATGAATTTTCGTCGGAAACAAGTGGTTTCGTGAAAAATTTGGAAAAAGAGAAAATCGACGATATCTCCTAAACGGTAAGAGATATCACGTTTCTGACAAAATTTTGGGCCCTACACCACAAAAAAAAATATTTTCAAATTTGACAGTTTTTTCGAAATTTAAGTAAGTAAAGTGTAATTACCATAGATGTAGTATAGGTAGGTACTACCGTTAGATTGGCAATAGAGTCAGTGAGGCGAGACTAAAATAAAAATACACTGGTGTGCGTGTAATGTGCGTGTGTGCGTGTGGGCGACAAAAATAGTGCTGTGCAATCACTGCCTAAACTGAGATTATCGATAAAAATTGGCTGGTATCTTGTTTCCCGATTTAACGTGTGTGTACAAGTGTCAATAAATAAGAAGAAATAATAATTCAGTATTCAGTATTCAATTTATTCATTCAGAATATACAATAAAAGCATGAATTATTAATTAAAGCTAATTATCGCATAATAGAATTCGTCAGTTTATATGTAGATATAAAACTATTAAAGCATAAATATTAATTCGACAATAGCGTTGACTCAAGTTGGCTTTACACGGCAGACAAATAAAATAAAATAAAAATACGTGTGGCACTCGGGGACTGCCGCGGTAAAGCTATTGCATAGCATTTTTAACAACTTATGCAATTATAATTATTTATTTATTTTATTTTTTCTGATATCAGATAACTGCGCTCTATCTGAAAACATTGAAATTATTCCGAATCATTTGCGGCTGCGGTAGCAAATGATTCGGAATAACGTCTTCCGATAGAGCGCCGCGCACGAATTTTTTATTCGATAAAGCAAAAAAACCGGATTATTCGAAAAAAATCGTAGAAAAAAGATAAATAATTAAATTATCTGATAAATTATAGATAAATGGTGCAGGTTTCATAATAATATGCCAGATAGTATTTGCGTAGTAGTCGTTTTTGTGTTCGGTTAGACCTAATTTCACAAATTATTACACTATGTAACATAAACAAAATCTAAAATATTCAAAGCTAAGAATATTAGGAAAAGGTTCTTGTTTAACATATATTTTTTTCGAATCGTAAACAGTACTCGTTTAGACGTAATTATCAGTTTAAAATCATTAATTTTCGTTAAGAAATTTCTTCATTCGGTCGCCGCGCTGGCCTAGGCCAGCGATAAAAGCTATGCAATAGCTTAAAAAATAGAGCTGAATCCATGTACATGAGTATACATATAAAATAGATAATTATTATAAGAATAATAATAGTCATCAAGCACTTTATATAAAAAATAATCACACAATAGGAAGTATCAAAACAAAATTGGAAAAAACAACGTATGTATATGATCAGGTATGTTACATTACATTTTATCACTTGAGACAATTTTATGACTTTTTCACATGCCCGTTTTTTTTGTGCCCTTACATTTTTCAGTTTTTTTTTGTTTAATGTCTAACCGTCTCCTGAGAATGTCAATTGTTTTCTTCAACTTTTTCTTCCTCGGGGTATTTTCCCAGACCAACAACGTTTGCTGTAGAGGTATTGGCAACCGGAGATATATCTCTGTAGACATATGATGACACTTTGCGTGTTGGTTTCAATTCAACCTGCAAAGAAATATTATTATTGTATGCATAAGTGGATTTGATTGCGGTCTCATCCTCATGGTATTTACATAAAATATACTCATTCGGGAATAGCGTAACTTTAAATCGGTTAAACAATTTTAAAAATCGGACGTATAACATCCGAGATTACCCTATACCAACAAACAAACTTTACCGCTTTATATTATTAGAAAGTGTAGGTGTATCTGTGTTACACAATATGATTAAAATGAAAGTATATCAGAATAATGAATTTTAATTAATGAATAAGGTTAACGCTGGTAGCGAATACACAGACTGTTGGACATGCATAAACATAATATGCATATCAATAAAAACACATTGACGTTGAGTTTCCTCAATTCCGTAGTAGTGGCGATCATATAACTAGTGCAGGTGTTACCATTGATCATTGAGCAGACCGTACAGATAATAAAATGAATAATTAGGAAATAACTTACGGGCATGAACAATGTGGGTATTGAACCAGACCGCAGCTTTACTCTTTGAGAGCCTCTATTGGCAAAACATTTTTGTTCAAAGTGTCTGCTGCATAAAGTTGAATGTTTATTTGGGCCCCAATTTCCCTATTTGTCATTTTTAGCCATTTCTGTCGAATATCATAATTTACAGGAAATCTGAAACATTTCAAAATTATATTGTAAGGATATTTATAAGAATGCTATTTGACTCCAGAACCCTAAAAACAGAAATTTGTTAAAATTTCTATCAAGCAGAGATCGGAATAAGTAGAGTATATTTACTTAAACTTTGTGGAATATAGACAAGAAACGTAAAGTTCGGTGCATTTTCGGTGCATTTTCGGGACAACATTTGAAGAATGTAAAGCACAAAAAAATAATTCGGTCCCTTGTTGTGTGTAGCACAATCTTTACAAATTACAAATAGAATATACTAAAATAGATTTATATTTTCGTAAGATATTGGCATGCCATTTGAAAACATAAAAAAATCTTTATTGTACCAATTCGTACGGAAATAAATGTAACCTATAAAATATTTTTGTTTAATCGAAATATGGATGCAAAAACTCGCATGAAATAAAAGATTTCAGCCTTGGTGATATCGCGATACTGACTATTCAGGGTAGGCTATTTTTTTGTAATTTTTTAATATTAATTTTTGACCGTGTAGGATTTTTAATATTCCCATTTTTTTATAAACCATCGTATATATCTCACTACCATTAACATTTTTACATTATATAGTATTTTTGCTGTCTACTTTACTTGTTACGATCTCTTCTAATAAGGCCGCATGTACGGCATGCCGTTGTCAGCCAAGTTACATATCGATATGTGGACATCGATATTAGCGCTGTCACTATACATTTGAGGTTAGAAATACTAGCAATTCACGTATTAAATATTACGTTAAATTCAATTCCTACGCATTCCGAGCATTAATATTACAAAATGCAATATTACTACCCATCCATTTCAGGATAATTTTCATGTATAGAGTTCCAAAATATTGCATTTAGATAACTAAATCTTTCAATCGTACTTACATGTGAAATCAATATTTCTGTGGATTTTCTTTCTTTGATGAGTTACATCCAGCTACTGCACAAGTAACCATAATTGATTACGTCTATAAAACACCAAATTACACCTTTAAACGCGAGATTTTGGAAAATTAAGCGGGATTTGTTTCGTTCACAACTGACGTTGGGCCGATACAGGCCGATAGCGTGTACGTGAGTGGTCTCGCCTGTCTATCGCGCTCTAACATACCGGTATCTATGTTCTTTCTCTTTCGCATTGCCAATCTAACGGTAGTATAATACATCTATGGTAATTACCGCTAATTCATTCGGCGATTATGAATATCCGCCTAGTATATAAATTGTTTACCAATATTTTTATACTATTAAAAAACCAAAAATATCAAATCAAACAACATCCTGAAACAATTCTGCCACCGTCTGTCACGTGGTGATTCGACTGCCGAAAAGAAGATTGGAATTGGTGGAGTGGTTCCGCAGTTTAGGCCGTTAATTTTTTGTCGAAAACAGGTGATTTAGTGAAAAATTTGGTAAAAGAGAAAATCGTCGATAGCTCCTAAACGGTAAGAGATATCGCGATTCTGACAGAATCTAATGTTTCAAATTTTTTTTTTTTTAAGACAGATCCCAATTGGTGCTAGGCCGATGAATTTTCGTTGGAAACAAGTGGTTTCGTGAAAAATTTGGAAAAAGAGAAAATCGACGATATCTCCTAAACGGTAAGAGATATCACGATTCTGACAAAATTTTGGGCCCTACGCCACAAAAAAAAAATATTTTCAAATTTGACAGTTTTTTCGATTTTTTTTTTTGATATTTTTTTTTCTTGTAAGTAAAGTGTAATTACCGCTAATTCATTCGGCGATTATGAATATCCGCCTAGTATATAAATTGTTTACCAATATTTTTATACTATTAAAAAACCAACAATATCAAATAAAACAACATCCTGAAACAATTCTGCCACCGTCTGTCACGTGGTGATTCGACTGCCGAAAAGAAGATTGGAATCGGTGGAGTGGTTCCGCAGTTTAGGCCGTTAATTTTTTGTCGAAAACAGGTGATTTAGTACAAAATTTGGTAAAAGAGAAAATCGTCGATAGCTCCTAAACGGTAAGAGATATCGCGATTCTGACAGAATCTAATGTTTCAAAATTTTATTTTTTTTAAACAAAAGTACCGTGTAAGTCAAAAATAAATATTTTTCAAGAGAAGCTAAAAACTAAATTAATTTTTAACAATTTCGTCTTATATTATATTTATATTTTACTATATAGCAGTAATTAAGATAAACTGTGTCGTAATCATTTGAATACAGCTCTCTGATTGTGCAATTTCAACGCGGTTATGAGTTTAGCGGTCCGTCCACATATTACGTAATCACGTATTTGGGATTTTCAGGGTTCCACCATGTCAACAGACGTAATCAGCGGCCGGACCCCCCCCCCCTCCATCCCAAGGTTACTTAATCATCCGAATTTGCGGAAAATGTAAAGAATTGTGAACTCAGCGTTTGTAAGGGGCACGATCAAGCATGCTTGTCAAGCACCGCGTCGCGGGCTGGGAGGGGATCGTAAACCGTAGGAAATATGCAAATATTTTTTAAAATATTTACGAAAAATGCCTAATTTTGTAGTTTTATAACAGGGAGTCAGGTCATTCATCAATCAATTACGTCTAATTGACGTGACTCCCTAGTATAAACTACAAAATTAGGCATTTTTGCTAAATATTACAAAAAAATATTTGCATATATCCTGCGGTTTACTATCCCCTCCCTGCCCGCGACGCGAAGCTTGTCAAGCATGCTTGATCGTCTATAGAGTTAAGTGGTAAGTAGAAAAAAAAATAGAATGCTTTTAAAAAGTACTTTATTAATTCAAAGTAATTACAAAAACTCAAACTCTTCTCCACTCCTCGTTGGCCCGCCGTTGAGCCTCCGGTCCCGAGAGGAGGGAAAACGCTTTGACGTATGTAATAAAAAACTCCATGTGTAAATCCGCCATAGTTGGCACAAGCATTGCTCCGCCATAGTTGGCCATAGTTGTGTAAATCCGCCATAGTTGGCCATAGTTGGCGAACGAGGTAGAGCAATAAGTTAGAGTGGAATATAAAACAAACGATCGTCGATAAAAACTACCTGTCGGACTTATACTCGTCCGAATAAATTTGAATACATTTCGTGCGGTGTTAGCTTCAGTTGCTTTAGCTTTGGTGGGTAGTTTTAATGCGAAAAAGTGACAACCGTTCATTTCACATTTCGCTCTAGCGTATTGCCCTGTCTCGTTCACACGGACTGATTTCCGATTTTAGTTCACGAAGAAACGCAATCCAGCCCAATATTAGAGTATTTTTTTTTTGACAATATTAACCTCAATCGAAAACACGATTTGTATTGGTAAAATTAGATAGTTAATAAAAGTAACTGAATTAAAAACCTAAAATCTTTGTTGCAAATATAAGTGTGTACTGGAACACTTTTAATATATATATATATATATATATATATATATATATATATATATATATATATATATATATATATATATATATATATATATATATATATATATATATATATATATATATATATATATATATATATATATATATATATATATATATATATATATATATATATATATATATATATATATATATATATATATATATATATATATATATATATATATATATATATATATATATATATATATATATATATATATATATATATATATATATATATATATATATATATATATATATATATATATATATATATATATATATATATATATATATATATATATATATATATATATATATATATATATATATATATATATATATATATATAATATTTGATTGTAAATGTGTAAATTATTATTTTTTCAAATTGAAATTATGTTTATTACTAAATAAATGAAATGATAAAATAATGAAAGGGCACTTATCTGGTCTGTGGCGACCAGGAGTGACTCCACGCCTTTTTCTTCTCTTCTTTCAGTGTTTGCTAAGTGTTTCCTGTTGTGGTATTGGAACCTGATCAAACTGGCTTCCTACTGTCCTACAGCGGCAACACAACAATGCGAAAGACGAGAATGAATGCTGGAAAATAATAGGCGATTAGTGTTTCTTAAATATTAATGATTTTTATAAAATGTATATCAATATTTCGGCTCAGCCGTCGTCAAGATATGTGACAAATAATCGAACAAAAAGAAATGGATTAATAATATTTTACACGATTTAGTTAAGGTACCATAACAAACCGTGCAAAACGTTATTTTAAAATGAATGATTATAAATTAAAATAAAAAGCATTTGATGATTATGATAATATGATAAACCTTATTAATTTTGCCTATTGAGACCGGAACCTTTGCAAGCGCCTAAAATTTAAATATAAGCCAATTTCCAAGATTTGACGTCCCTTTCTTTTGCATTATCACCAAGGCATTTTATTATTTTAACTTTAAAACATTGATCAAAAGATAAATTATGTGCCCTGGCATGTAAAGATATTGGGAGTTGGCTTTCATTTCCTACACTAGCCCTATGATTATTTAGTCTAATATTAAGTGGTGTTGTTGTTTCACCGATATAAAAGGCATCACAAGTCCTGCACAGAAGTTGATATACTATATTTTTTGAAATACAACTGCAATGAAAGGGAACCCTGTAACTATTAGTAGTATTTGGACTGGTAAAAAAAGGACTTAGATCTAACAGAGGACAAGTTTTACAACGTGGACGACCACAAGGTTGAAGGCCAAAAGTATTATTACCAATAGAGAAATTTTGATTATTTTTTGTTTTGTTTAATATTGATCTAATATTAGGTGGTCTGCGGAAAGATAAAATTGGCGGTGAATCTAAGAGATCCTTAGTGGATGCATCATTAGAAATGATGGGGAATAAATCAGATAATATATCTCGCAGTTTCTCAGCACCAGGAAAATAAGTGGTGCTAAGAAAGATTTTATTTTTATTATTATTTTTATTTGAAGAAATTTTAGGTTTTGGTATATATTTTACTTCAGAGTTTAGAATATGTTTATCCAATAGAGGAGCAGGGTATTTTCTTTCAAGAAGAGATTGCTTTAGATTATTGAGATATTTATCTAAATTTTCTTTGTTGTTAACTAAACGGTGTCCGCGAATGGACATTGAATAGGGAATGGATCTCTTGGTGTGAAATGGATGACAGCTATCAAAGTGTAAATACTGTTCTTTATTTGTAGGTTTTATATGAATCGCGGTTTTAATTTTACCTTCGAAAATTGTTAAATCAACATCTAAGAAAGTAATTTGTGATTTAGAAATGGTATGAGTGAAATTCAAAGGGCCAAAATTATTTAGGTCGTCAAGAAAGGTTGTTAGAGTAGTTTGTCCGTGTGGCCAAATCATTACTATGTCGTCAATAAATCTATACCATAATATGGGTTTTAAATTTTGCGTTTGAAGAAAATTTTGCTCGAATAATCCCATGAAAAGGTTGGCATACGAAGGTGCCATTCGCGTGCCCATAGCAGTCTCTTTAATTTGAAGATAAAATTCATCTTCAAAGGAGAAAGCATTACACGTTAAGACAAACTCGGCTAATTTGCAAAGAAAATCTGTAGAAGGTATTTGAGGATGAGGTCTCTCATCAAGAAAATAAGAAATGGCTTCCAATCCTAAATTATGAGGAATATTGCTATACAGGGATATGGCGTCAATAGTAACAAATAATAGGTCGTCTGACTTTGGAATTACAGTATTCTTTAAAATATCAATAAAATGATAGCTGTCTTTGATATGAGAATTTAGATTTTTCACAAAAGGTTGTAAAAAATAATCTCTACAAAAGCCGAAATTCTTTCTGTCGGAGAGTTAAAGCTTGCGACTATCGGTCGTCCAGGATTATTAGGCTTGTGAATTTTAGGTAATAGGTAAAAATTTGGAGTTCGGATAGGATCAGGAATTAAAGTTTTAACATCTTCGTCTGATAATTTTTCATTTGATTTATTTTGTTCAATATATTTTTTTATTTTCACTGCAAAATTTTTGTTTGGATCTCTGGATAGTTTTTTATAGAAAGTTTCATCTCTAAGTTGTCTCAAGCCTTCAGTAACATAGTCAGTTTTGTTAAGTATGACAGTAGTGGAACCTTTATCAGCCGGCAAAATGACGATGCTGGTATCCTTGCTAAGACTCTCAAGAGCTGCACGTTCATCTACTGACAAGTTTGATGTTGGTTTGAGGCTATTTAGAAAAGATGGCTGTGTTACTTTGTTTAATAAAATAGTAATAAATTTTTCTACCGGATGATTTTTTGGTAATGGAGGGGGTTCTTTATTAGAGTGTGGACAAAATTGAGCTAGTGCATTGTGTAATTTAATATTATTATTGTTATTCTTTTGATTTGAATGCCAAAATTCGCGCCATCTTAAATTACGACAAAATTTAACAACATCATTACCAAAACTAAAATGGTTCACATTTTGAGTCGGTGTGAAATTTAGACCTTTAGCTAATACTAAATATTCATTGTGGTTAATTACTTTGGATGACAAGTTTTTAACAGCATTTTTTTCTCTAGGAGATGGACCTTGTATATTATTAGAATATGATACTGATGGTGTTATACTGTTATTAATTTGGTTTACTAATGTGGCACGTATTGGTACGGAATCTGATACTAATGGAAATATATTGTTAGTAATTTGGTTTACTGATAGGGTGTGCATCGGTGAGGAAAGAGTACCTTGGTGAACTGCTGGGATAACATTTCGAAGTGAATTTGAATTCCTTGTTTTGTTAACATTGGAATGACTGTAATTTGAAATGGAAACTGGGTTCAAAATGTTTCGTGTATTGTTACTTGGGATAATGCAAATTTTCTGAAAGTTCTTTAGTAAATTAAGGAACTTTTTATCGTGTTTTAATCTAATATTTCGTAAATCTGTTACAGAATTGTTAACTATTTTATGAGCTTCTTGAAATAAGAAAGGAGAATGTGTTGTTATCATGTTAACATAAAAACACAGTGAGTTTAAATGTTTATCAACCAAAATTTGATATCAAAGGTTTATCATATTATCATAATCATCAAATGCTTTTTATTTTAATTTATAATCATTCATTTTAAAATAACGTTTTGCACGGTTTGTTATGGTACCTTAACTAAATCGTGTAAAATATTATTAATCCATTTCTTTTAGTTCGATTCCTTGAATTTAAATTTTCAACGAATTGTTCGATTTCAGAAATGTCACATATCTTGACGACGGCTGAGCCGAAATATTGATATACATTTTATAAAAATCATTAATATTTAAGAAACACTAATCGCCTATTATTTTCCAGCATTCATTCTCGTCTTTCGCATTGTTGTGTTGCCGCTGTAGGACAGTAGGAAGCCAGTTTGATCAGGTTCCAATACCACAACAGGAAACACTTAGCAAACACTGAAAGAAGAGAAGAAAAAGGCGTGGAGTCACTCCTGGTCGCCACAGACCAGATAAGTGCCCTTTCATTATTTTATCATTTCATTTATTTAGTAATAAACATCATTTCAATTTGAATATATATATATATATATATATATATATATATATATATATATATATATATATATATATATATATATATATATATATATATATATATATATATATATATATATATATATATATATATATATATATATATATATATATATATATATATATATATATATATATATATATATATATATATATATATATATATATATATATATATATATATATATATATATATATATATATATATAAAAGGACGATATACGATTGCAGTGCTCGCTATCAGCCAGCCATTAAATGAAAATAAAAATAAAATACTTCATTTGCTCGTTCCCATGAAATAAGATATAAATCGTAATTTCTGGTCGAGAAGTGTATACTTAATGCTATATGATATTTACAAGAGTTCAAAACATAAGATAAAATTGTATAATATTGTTAATATTTGATTGGTTTTGTGTAAAATCTTTTTTTAAAGAATTCGTTTAAAGGATGACACTTTGATGAAAAAATAAAAATAATAAAAGCCACTTACATAGCTGGAAGGTTTTTCCCGGACTGGATTGGGAAATGCTTATTTTAAATGAGATGTATGTCTGGATGAGCACTACTTTCGACAGTGCAATGTAGGTTTAATGGGATCCCTTTATCGCTAGCGAACGATCGCCGTTCATCCACATCTCAAAAACAAAGCGTATCCTTATGCAAACCAAAATAAAATGTCTTTATTAAAGACAAATTAAAGCAAAAACAATGAAAAAAATCACAATCAATCGTCTCTTAAATGCGGAATGACATACCGAAAATTGGATTTGAAATTCGAATATATCCACTCTTTAAAAGGACGATATACGATTGCAGTGCTCGCTATCAGCCAGCCATTAAATGAAAATAAAAATAAAATACAATACTTCATTTGCTCGTTCCCATGAAATAAGATATAAATCGTAATTTCTGGTCGAGAAGTGTATACTTAATGCTATATGATATTTACAAGAGTTCAAAACATAAGATAAAATTGTATAATATTGTTAATATTTGATTGGTTTTGTGTAAAATCTTTTTTTAAAGAATTCGTTTAAAGGATGACACTTTGATGAAAAAATAAAAATAATAAAAGCCACTTACATAGCTGGAAGGTTTTTCCCGGACTGGATTGGGAAATGCTTATTTTAAATGAGATGTATGTCTGGATGAGCACTACTTTCGACAGTGCAATGTAGGTTTAATGGGATCCCTTTATCGCTAGCGAACGATCGCCGTTCATCCACATCTCAAAAACAAAGCGTATCCTTATGCAAACCAAAATAAAATGTCTTTATTAAAGACAAATTAAAGCAAAAACAATGAAAAAAATCACAATCAATCGTCTCTTAAATGCGGAATGACATACCGAAAATTGGATTTGAAATTCGAATATATCCACTCTTTAAAAGGACGATATACGATTGCAGTGCTCGCTATCAGCCAGCCATTAAATGAAAATAAAAATAAAATACTTCATTTGCTCGTTCCCATGAAATAAGATATAAATCGTAATTTCTGGTCGAGAAGTGTATACTTAATGCTATATGATATTTACAAGAGTTCAAAACATAAGATAAAATTGTATAATATTGTTAATATTTGATTGGTTTTGTGTAAAATCTTTTTTTAAAGAATTCGTTTAAAGGATGACACTTTGATGAAAAAATAAAAATAATAAAAGCCACTTACATAGCTGGAAGGTTTTTCCCGGACTGGATTGGGAAATGCTTATTTTAAATGAGATGTATGTCTGGATGAGCACTACTTTCGACAGTGCAATGTAGGTTTAATGGGATCCCTTTATCGCTAGCGAACGATCGCCGTTCATCCACATCTCAAAAACAAAGCGTATCCTTATGCAAACCAAAATAAAATGTCTTTATTAAAGACAAATTAAAGCAAAAACAATGAAAAAAATCACAATCAATCGTCTCTTAAATGCGGAATGACATACCGAAAATTGGATTTGAAATTCGAATATATCCACTCTTTAAAAGGACGATATACGATTGCAGTGCTCGCTATCAGCCAGCCATTAAATGAAAATAAAAATAAAATACAATACTTCATTTGCTCGTTCCCATGAAATAAGATATAAATCGTAATTTCTGGTCGAGAAGTGTATACTTAATGCTATATGATATTTACAAGAGTTCAAAACATAAGATAAAATTGTATAATATTGTTAATATTTGATTGGTTTTGTGTAAAATCTTTTTTTAAAGAATTCGTTTAAAGGATGACACTTTGATGAAAAAATAAAAATAATAAAAGCCACTTACATAGCTGGAAGGTTTTTCCCGGACTGGATTGGGAAATGCTTATTTTAAATGAGATGTATGTCTGGATGAGCACTACTTTCGACAGTGCAATGTAGGTTTAATGGGATCCCTTTATCGCTAGCGAACGATCGCCGTTCATCCACATCTCAAAAACAAAGCGTATCCTTATGCAAACCAAAATAAAATGTCTTTATTAAAGACAAATTAAAGCAAAAACAATGAAAAAAATCACAATCAATCGTCTCTTAAATGCGGAATGACATACCGAAAATTGGATTTGAAATTCGAATATATCCACTCTTTAAAAGGACGATATACGATTGCAGTGCTCGCTATCAGCCAGCCATTAAATGAAAATAAAAATAAAATACTTCATTTGCTCGTTCCCATGAAATAAGATATAAATCGTAATTTCTGGTCGAGAAGTGTATACTTAATGCTATATGATATTTACAAGAGTTCAAAACATAAGATAAAATTGTATAATATTGTTAATATTTGATTGGTTTTGTGTAAAATCTTTTTTTAAAGAATTCGTTTAAAGGATGACACTTTGATGAAAAAATAAAAATAATAAAAGCCACTTACATAGCTGGAAGGTTTTTCCCGGACTGGATTGGGAAATGCTTATTTTAAATGAGATGTATGTCTGGATGAGCACTACTTTCGACAGTGCAATGTAGGTTTAATGGGATCCCTTTATCGCTAGCGAACGATCGCCGTTCATCCACATCTCAAAAACAAAGCGTATCCTTATGCAAACCAAAATAAAATGTCTTTATTAAAGACAAATTAAAGCAAAAACAATGAAAAAAATCACAATCAATCGTCTCTTAAATGCGGAATGACATACCGAAAATTGGATTTGAAATTCGAATATATCCACTCTTTAAAAGGACGATATACGATTGCAGTGCTCGCTATCAGCCAGCCATTAAATGAAAATAAAAATAAAATACTTCATTTGCTCGTTCCCATGAAATAAGATATAAATCGTAATTTCTGGTCGAGAAGTGTATACTTAATGCTATATGATATTTACAAGAGTTCAAAACATAAGATAAAATTGTATAATATTGTTAATATTTGATTGGTTTTGTGTAAAATCTTTTTTTAAAGAATTCGTTTAAAGGATGACACTTTGATGAAAAAATAAAAATAATAAAAGCCACTTACATAGCTGGAAGGTTTTTCCCGGACTGGATTGGGAAATGCTTATTTTAAATGAGATGTATGTCTCGATGAGCACTACTTTCGACAGTGCAATGTAGGTTTAATGGGATCCCTTTATCGCTAGCGAACGATCGCCGTTCATCCACATCTCAAAAACAAAGCGTATCCTTATGCAAACCAAAATAAAATGTCTTTATTAAAGACAAATTAAAGCAAAAACAATGAAAAAAATCACAATCAATCGTCTCTTAAATGCGGAATGACATACCGAAAATTGGATTTGAAATTCGAATATATCCACTCTTTAAAAGGACGATATACGATTGCAGTGCTCGCTATCAGCCAGCCATTAAATGAAAATAAAAATAAAATACTTCATTTGCTCGTTCCCATGAAATAAGATATAAATCGTAATTTCTGGTCGAGAAGTGTATACTTAATGCTATATGATATTTACAAGAGTTCAAAACATAAGATAAAATTGTATAATATTGTTAATATTTGATTGGTTTTGTGTAAAATCTTTTTTTAAAGAATTCGTTTAAAGGATGACACTTTGATGAAAAAAAAATACGTGTGGCACTCGGGGACTGCCGCGGTAAAGCTATTGCATAGCATTTTTAACAACTTACCTATGCCATTATAATTATTTATTTATTTTATTTATTTTATTTTTTTCGGATATCAGATAACTGCGCTCTATCAGAAAACGTTGAAATTACTCCGAATCATTTGCGGCTCCGGAAGCAAATGATTCGGAACTATTTAAACGTCTTCCGATAGAGCGCCGCGCACGAATTTTTTATTCGATAAAGCAAAAAAACTGATTATTCGAAAAAATCGTAGATAAAAAGATAGATAATTAAATTATCTTTAAAATGGTACAGGTTTCATAATAATACGCCAGATAGTATTTGCGTAGTAGTCGTTTTTGTGTTCGGTTAAACCTAATTTCACAAATTAATTACACTATGTAATATAAACAAATTCTAAAATATTCAAAGCTAAGAATATTAAGAAAATGTTCTTGTTTAACATATATTTTTTTCGAAACGTAGGCAGTACTCGTTTAGACGTAATTATCAGTTTAAAATCATTAATTTTCGTTAAGAAATTTCTTCATTCGGTCGCCGCGCTGGCCTAGCCCGCGATAAAAGCTATGCAATAGCTTAAAAGTATATAAATATATTTATATTTAATTTTAGGTAGGTATGATATGTAAGTATTATAATATATATAATTGAGGTAGTTTATGTCCATGAACTAAATAAATGAAATATAATATGTACAAATGTTTTGTGATCATCTAGAATAATCTAGATTCTAGATAGACTATAGATTTTTTTAAATTGAATTCTTATAAGAGGTTTTAGATAAGTGTAATATGTCCACACTTAAAAAAATACGTGTGGCACTCGGGGACTGCCGCGGTAAAGCTATTGCATAGCATTTTTAACAACTTATGCAATTATAATTATTTATTTATTTATTTTTTTCTGATATCAGATAACTGCGCTCTATCGAAAAACGTTGAAATTATTCCGAATCATTAGCGGCTGCGTTAGCAAATGATTCGGAATAATAATTTAAACGTCTTCCGATAGAGCGCCGCGCACGAAATTTTTATTCGATAAAGCAAAAAAAAACGGATTATTCGAAAAAATTCGTAGATAAAAAGATAGATAATTCAATTATCTTTAAAATGGTGAAGGTTTCATAATAATACGCCAGATAGTATTTGCGTAGTAGTCGTTTTTGTGTTCGGTTAGACCTAATTTCACAAATTAATTACACTATGTAATATAAACAAAATCTAGAATATTCAAAGCGAAGAATATTAGGAAAATGTTCTTGTTTAACATATATTTTTTTCGAATCGTAAGCAGTACTCGTTTAGACGTAATTATCAGTTTAAAATCATTAATTTTCGTTAAAAAATTTCTCCATTCGGTCGCCGCGCTGGCAGGCCCGCGATAAAAGCTATGCAATAGCTTAATAAAAATAATAAAAGCCACTTACATAGCTGGAAGGTTTTTCCCGGACTGGATTGGGAAATGCTTATTTTAAATGAGATGTATGTCTGGATGAGCACTACTTTCGACAGTGCAATGTAGGTTTAATGGGATCCCTTTATCGCTAGCGAACGATCGCCGTTCATCCACATCTCAAAAACAAAGCGTATCCTTATGCAAACCAAAATAAAATGTCTTTATTAAAGACAAATTAAAGCAAAAACAATGAAAAAAATCACAATCAATCGTCTCTTAAATGCGGAATGACATACCGAAAATTGGATTTGAAATTCGAATATATCCACTCTTTAAAAGGACGATATACGATTGCAGTGCTCGCTATCAGCCAGCCATTAAATGAAAATAAAAATAAAATACTTCATTTGCTCGTTCCCATGAAATAAGATATAAATCGTAATTTCTGGTCGAGAAGTGTATACTTAATGCTATATGATATTTACAAGAGTTCAAAACATAAGATAAAATTGTATAATATTGTTAATATTTGATTGGTTTTGTGTAAAATCTTTTTTTAAAGAATTCGTTTAAAGGATGACACTTTGATGAAAAAATAAAAATAATAAAAGCCACTTACATAGCTGGAAGGTTTTTCCCGGACTGGATTGGGAAATGCTTATTTTAAATGAGATGTATGTCTGGATGAGCACTACTTTCGACAGTGCAATGTAGGTTTAATGGGATGCCTTTATCGCTAGCGAACGATCGCCGTTCATCCACATCTCAAAAACAAAGCGTATCCTTATGCAAACCAAAATAAAATGTCTTTATTAAAGACAAATTAAAGCAAAAACAATGAAAAAAATCACAATCAATCGTCTCTTAAATGCGGAATGACATACCGAAAATTGGATTTGAAATTCGAATATATCCACTCTTTAAAAGGACGATATACGATTGCAGTGCTCGCTATCAGCCAGCCATTAAATGAAAATAAAAATAAAATACTTCATTTGCTCGTTCCCATGAAATAAGATATAAATCGTAATTTCTGGTCGAGAAGTGTATACTTAATGCTATATGATATTTACAAGAGTTCAAAACATAAGATAAAATTGTATAATATTGTTAATATTTGATTGGTTTTGTGTAAAATCTTTTTTTAAAGAATTCGTTTAAAGGATGACACTTTGATGAAAAAATAAAAATAATAAAAGCCACTTACATAGCTGGAAGGTTTTTCCCGGACTGGATTGGGAAATGCTTATTTTAAATGAGATGTATGTCTGGATGAGCACTACTTTCGACAGTGCAATGTAGGTTTAATGGGATCCCTTTATCGCTAGCGAACGATCGCCGTTCATCCACATCTCAAAAACAAAGCGTATCCTTATGCAAACCAAAATAAAATGTCTTTATTAAAGACAAATTAAAGCAAAAACAATGAAAAAAATCACAATCAATCGTCTCTTAAATGCGGAATGACATACCGAAAATTGGATTTGAAATTCGAATATATCCACTCTTTAAAAGGACGATATACGATTGCAGTGCTCGCTATCAGCCAGCCATTAAATGAAAATAAAAATAAAATACTTCATTTGCTCGTTCCCATGAAATAAGATATAAATCGTAATTTCTGGTCGAGAAGTGAATACTTAATGCTATATGATATTTACAAGAGTTCAAAACATAAGATAAAATTGTATAATATTGTTAATATTTGATTGGTTTTGTGTAAAATCTTTTTTTAAAGAATTCGTTTAAAGGATGACACTTTGATGAAAAAATAAAAATAATAAAAGCCACTTACATAGCTGGAAGGTTTTTCCCGGACTGGATTGGGAAATGCTTATTTTAAATGAGATGTATGTCTGGATGAGCACTACTTTCGACAGTGCAATGTAGGTTTAATGGGATCCCTTTATCGCTAGCGAACGATCGCCGTTCATCCACATCTCAAAAACAAAGCGTATCCTTATGCAAACCAAAATAAAATGTCTTTATTAAAGACAAATTAAAGCAAAAACAATGAAAAAAATCACAATCAATCGTCTCTTAAATGCGGAATGACATACCGAAAATTGGATTTGAAATTCGAATATATCCACTCTTTAAAAGGACGATATACGATTGCAGTGCTCGCTATCAGCCAGCCATTAAATGAAAATAAAAATAAAATACTTCATTTGCTCGTTCCCATATATCATATAGCATTAAGATTAAACAGAAATTACGATTTATATCTTATTTCATGGGAACGAGCAAATGAAGTATTTTATTTTTATTTTCATTTAATGGCTGGCTGATAGCGAGCACTGCAATCGTATATCGTCCTTTTAAAGAGTGGATATATTCGAATTTCAAATCCAATTTTCGGTATGTCATTCCGCATTTAAGAGACGATTGATTGTGATTTTTTTCATTGTTTTTGCTTTAATTTGTCTTTAATAAAGACATTTTATTTTGGGTTTGCATAAGGATACGCTTTGTTTTTGAGATGTGGATGAACGGCGATCGTTCGCTAGCGATAAAGGGATCCCATTAAACCTACATTGCACTGTCGAAAGTAGTGCTCATCCAGACATACATCTCATTTAAAATAAGCATTTCCCAATCCAGTCCGGGAAAAACCTTCCAGCTATGTAAGTGGCTTTTATTATTTTTATTTTTTCATCAAAGTGTCATCCTTTAAACGAATTCTTTAAAAAAAGATTTTACACAAAACCAATCAAATATTAACAATATTATACAATTTTTATCTTATGTTTTGAACTCTTGTAAATATCATATAGCATTAAGTATACACTTCTCGACCAGAAATTACGATTTATATCTTATTTCATGGGAACGAGCAAATGAAGTATTTTATTTTTATTTTCATTTAATGGCTGGCTGATAGCGAGCACTGCAATCGTATATCGTCCTTTTAAAGAGTGGATATATTCGAATTTCAAATCCAATTTTCGGTATGTCATTCCGCATTTAAGAGACGATTGGTTGTGATTTTTTTCATTGTTTTTGCTTTAATTTGTCTTTAATAAAGACATTTTATTTTGGTTTGCATAAGGATACGCTTTGTTTTTGAGATGTGGATGAACGGCGATCGTTCGCTAGCGATAAAGGGATCCCATTAAACCTACATTGCACTGTCGAAAGTAGTGCTCATCCAGACATACATCTCATTTAAAATAAGCATTTCCCAATCCAGTCCGGGAAAAACCTTCCAGCTATGTAAGTGGCTTTTATTATTTTTATTTTTTCATCAAAGTGTCATCCTTTAAACGAATTCTTTAAAAAAAGATTTTACACAAAACCAATCAAATATTAACAATATTATACAATTTTATCTTATGTTTTGAACTCTTGTAAATATCATATAGCATTAAGTATACACTTCTCGACCAGAAATTACGATTTATATCTTATTTCATGGGAACGAGCAAATGAAGTATTTTATTTTTATTTTCATTTAATGGCTGGCTGATAGCGAGCACTGCAATCGTATATCGTCCTTTTAAAGAGTGGATATATTCGAATTTCAAATCCAATTTTTCGGTATGTCATTCCGCATTTAAGAGACGATTGATTGTGATTTTTTTCATTGTTTTTGCTTTAATTTGTCTTTAATAAAGACATTTTATTTTGGTTTGCATAAGGATACGCTTTGTTTTTGAGATGTGGATGAACGGCGATCGTTCGCTAGCGATAAAGGGATCCCATTAAACCTACATTGCACTGTCGGAAAGTAGTGCTCATCCAGACATACATCTCATTTAAAATAAGCATTTCCCAATCCAGTCCGGGAAAAACCTTCCAGCTATGTAAGTGGCTTTTATTATTTTTATTTTTTCATCAAAGTGTCATCCTTTAAACGAATTCTTTAAAAAAAAGATTTTACACAAAACCAATCAAATATTAACAATATTATACAATTTTATCTTATGTTTTGAACTCTTGTAAATATCATATAGCATTAAGTATACACTTCTCGACCAGAAATTACGATTTATATCTTATTTCATGGGAACGAGCAAATGAAGTATTTTATTTTTATTTTCATTTAATGGCTGGCTGATAGCGAGCACTGCAATCGTATATCGTCCTTTTAAAGAGTGGATATATTCGAATTTCAAATCCAATTTTCGGTATGTCATTCCGCATTTAAGAGACGATTGATTGTGATTTTTTTCATTGTTTTTGCTTTAATTTGTCTTTAATAAAGACATTTTATTTTGGTTTGCATAAGGATACGCTTTGTTTTTGAGATGTGGATGAACGGCGATCGTTCGCTAGCGATAAAGGGATCCCATTAAACCTACATTGCACTGTCGAAAGTAGTGCTCATCCAGACATACATCTCATTTAAAATAAGCATTTCCCAATCCAGTCCGGGAAAAACCTTCCAGCTATGTAAGTGGCTTTTATTATTTTTATTTTTTCATCAAAGTGTCATCCTTTAAACGAATTCTTTAAAAAAAGATTTTACACAAAACCAATCAAATATTAACAATATTATACAATTTTGTCTTATGTTTTGAACTCTTGTAAATATCATATAGCATTAAGTATACACTTCTCGACCAGAAATTACGATTTATATCTTATTTCATGGGAACGAGCAAATGAAGTATTTTATTTTTATTTTCATTTAATGGCTGGCTGATAGCGAGCACTGCAATCGTATATCGTCCTTTTAAAGAGTGGATATATTCGAATTTCAAATCCAATTTTCGGTATGTCATTCCGCATTTAAGAGACGATTGATTGTGATTTTTTTCATTGTTTTTGCTTTAATTTGTCTTTAATAAAGACATTTTATTTTGGTTTGCATAAGGATACGCTTTGTTTTTGAGATGTGGATGAACGGCGATCGTTCGCTAGCGATAAAGGGATCCCATTAAACCTACATTGCACTGTCGAAAGTAGTGCTCATCCAGACATACATCTCATTTAAAATAAGCATTTCCCAATCCAGTCCGGGAAAAACCTTCCAGCTATGTAAGTGGCTTTTATTATTTTTATTTTTTCATCAAAGTGTCATCCTTTAAACGAATTCTTTAAAAAAAGATTTTACACAAAACCAATCAAATATTAACAATATTATACAATTTTATCTTATGTTTTGAACTCTTGTAAATATCATATAGCATTAAGTATACACTTCTCGACCAGAAATTACGATTTATATCTTATTTCATGGGAACGAGCAAATGAAGTATTTTATTTTTATTTTCATTTAATGGCTGGCTGATAGCGAGCACTGCAATCGTATATCGTCCTTTTAAAGAGTGGATATATTCGAATTTCAAATCCAATTTTCGGTATGTCATTCCGCATTTAAGAGACGATTGATTGTGATTTTTTTCATTGTTTTTGCTTTAATTTGTCTTTAATAAAGACATTTTATTTTGGTTTGCATAAGGATACGCTTTGTTTTTGAGATGTGGATGAACGGCGATCGTTCGCTAGCGATAAAGGGATCCCATTAAACCTACATTGCACTGTCGAAAGTAGTGCTCATCCAGACATACATCTCATTTAAAATAAGCATTTCCCAATCCAGTCCGGGAAAAACCTTCCAGCTATGTAAGTGGCTTTTATTATTTTTATTTTTTCATCAAAGTGTCATCCTTTAAACGAATTCTTTAAAAAAAGATTTTACACAAAACCAATCAAATATTAACAATATTATACAATTTTATCTTATGTTTTGAACTCTTGTAAATATCATATAGCATTAAGTATACACTTCTCGACCAGAAATTACGATTTATATCTTATTTCATGGGAACGAGCAAATGAAGTATTTTATTTTTATTTTCATTTAATGGCTGGCTGATAGCGAGCACTGCAATCGTATATCGTCCTTTTAAAGAGTGGATATATTCGAATTTCAAATCCAATTTTCGGTATGTCATTCCGCATTTAAGAGACGATTGATTGTGATTTTTTTCATTGTTTTTGCTTTAATTTGTCTTTAATAAAGACATTTTATTTTGGTTTGCATAAGGATACGCTTTGTTTTTGAGATGTGGATGAACGGCGATCGTTCGCTAGCGATAAAGGGATCCCATTAAACCTACATTGCACTGTCGAAAGTAGTGCTCATCCAGACATACATCTCATTTAAAATAAGCATTTCCCAATCCAGTCCGGGAAAAACCTTCCAGCTATGTAAGTGGCTTTTATTATTTTTATTTTTTCATCAAAGTGTCATCCTTTAAACGAATTCTTTAAAAAAAGATTTTACACAAAACCAATCAAATATTAACAATATTATACAATTTTATCTTATGTTTTGAACTCTTGTAAATATCATATAGCATTAAGTATACACTTCTCGACCAGAAATTACGATTTATATCTTATTTCATGGGAACGAGCAAATGAAGTATTTTATTTTTATTTTCATTTAATGGCTGGCTGATAGCGAGCACTGCAATCGTATATCGTCCTTTTAAAGAGTGGATATATTCGAATTTCAAATCCAATTTTCGGTATGTCATTCCGCATTTAAGAGACGATTGATTGTGATTTTTTTCATTGTTTTTGCTTTAATTTGTCTTTAATAAAGACATTTTATTTTGGTTTGCATAAGGATACGCTTTGTTTTTGAGATGTGGATGAACGGCGATCGTTCGCTAGCGATAAAGGGATCCCATTAAACCTACATTGCACTGTCGAAAGTAGTGCTCATCCAGACATACATCTCATTTAAAATAAGCATTTCCCAATCCAGTCCGGGAAAAACCTTCCAGCTATGTAAGTGGCTTTTATTATTTTTATTTTTTCATCAAAGTGTCATCCTTTAAACGAATTCTTTAAAAAAAGATTTTACACAAAACCAATCAAATATTAACAATATTATACAATTTTATCTTATGTTTTGAACTCTTGTAAATATCATATAGCATTAAGTATACACTTCTCGACCAGAAATTACGATTTATATCTTATTTCATGGGAACGAGCAAATGAAGTATTTTATTTTTATTTTCATTTAATGGCTGGCTGATAGCGAGCACTGCAATCGTATATCGTCCTTTTAAAGAGTGGATATATTCGAATTTCAAATCCAATTTTCGGTATGTCATTCCGCATTTAAGAGACGATTGATTGTGATTTTTTTCATTGTTTTTGCTTTAATTTGTCTTTAATAAAGACATTTTATTTTGGTTTGCATAAGGATACGCTTTGTTTTTGAGATGTGGATGAACGGCGATCGTTCGCTAGCGATAAAGGGATCCCATTAAACCTACATTGCACTGTCGAAAGTAGTGCTCATCCAGACATACATCTCATTTAAAATAAGCATTTCCCAATCCAGTCCGGGAAAAACCTTCCAGCTATGTAAGTGGCTTTTATTATTTTTATTTTTTCATCAAAGTGTCATCCTTTAAACGAATTCTTTAAAAAAAGATTTTACACAAAACCAATCAAATATTAACAATATTATACAATTTTATCTTATGTTTTGAACTCTTGTAAATATCATATAGCATTAAGTATACACTTCTCGACCAGAAATTACGATTTATATCTTATTTCATGGGAACGAGCAAATGAAGTATTTTATTTTTATTTTCATTTAATGGCTGGCTGATAGCGAGCACTGCAATCGTATATCGTCCTTTTAAAGAGTGGATATATTCGAATTTCAAATCCAATTTTCGGTATGTCATTCCGCATTTAAGAGACGATTGATTGTGATTTTTTTCATTGTTTTTGCTTTAATTTGTCTTTAATAAAGACATTTTATTTTGGTTTGCATAAGGATACGCTTTGTTTTTGAGATGTGGATGAACGGCGATCGTTCGCTAGCGATAAAGGGATCCCATTAAACCTACATTGCACTGTCGAAAGTAGTGCTCATCCAGACATACATCTCATTTAAAATAAGCATTTCCCAATCCAGTCCGGGAAAAACCTTCCAGCTATGTAAGTGGCTTTTATTATTTTTATTTTTTCATCAAAGTGTCATCCTTTAAACGAATTCTTTAAAAAAAGATTTTACACAAAACCAATCAAATATTAACAATATTATACAATTTTATCTTATGTTTTGAACTCTTGTAAATATCATATAGCATTAAGTATACACTTCTCGACCAGAAATTACGATTTATATCTTATTTCATGGGAACGAGCAAATGAAGTATTTTATTTTTATTTTCATTTAATGGCTGGCTGATAGCGAGCACTGCAATCGTATATCGTCCTTTTAAAGAGTGGATATATTCGAATTTCAAATCCAATTTTCGGTATGTCATTCCGCATTTAAGAGACGATTGATTGTGATTTTTTTCATTGTTTTTGCTTTAATTTGTCTTTAATAAAGACATTTTATTTTGGTTTGCATAAGGATACGCTTTGTTTTTGAGATGTGGATGAACGGCGATCGTTCGCTAGCGATAAAGGGATCCCATTAAACCTACATTGCACTGTCGAAAGTAGTGCTCATCCAGACATACATCTCATTTAAAATAAGCATTTCCCAATCCAGTCCGGGAAAAACCTTCCAGCTATGTAAGTGGCTTTTATTATTTTTATTTTTTCATCAAAGTGTCATCCTTTAAACGAATTCTTTAAAAAAAGATTTTACACAAAACCAATCAAATATTAACAATATTATACAATTTTATCTTATGTTTTGAACTCTTGTAAATATCATATAGCATTAAGTATACACTTCTCGACCAGAAATTACGATTTATATCTTATTTCATGGGAACGAGCAAATGAAGTATTTTATTTTTATTTTCATTTAATGGCTGGCTGATAGCGAGCACTGCAATCGTATATCGTCCTTTTAAAGAGTGGATATATTCGAATTTCAAATCCAATTTTCGGTATGTCATTCCGCATTTAAGAGACGATTGATTGTGATTTTTTTCATTGTTTTTGCTTTAATTTGTCTTTAATAAAGACATTTTATTTTGGTTTGCATAAGGATACGCTTTGTTTTTGAGATGTGGATGAACGGCGATCGTTCGCTAGCGATAAAGGGATCCCATTAAACCTACATTGCACTGTCGAAAGTAGTGCTCATCCAGACATACATCTCATTTAAAATAAGCATTTCCCAATCCAGTCCGGGAAAAACCTTCCAGCTATGTAAGTGGCTTTTATTATTTTTATTTTTTCATCAAAGTGTCATCCTTTAAACGAATTCTTTAAAAAAAGATTTTACACAAAACCAATCAAATATTAACAATATTATACAATTTTATCTTATGTTTTGAACTCTTGTAAATATCATATAGCATTAAGTATACACTTCTCGACCAGAAATTACGATTTATATCTTATTTCATGGGAACGAGCAAATGAAGTATTTTATTTTTATTTTCATTTAATGGCTGGCTGATAGCGAGCACTGCAATCGTATATCGTCCTTTTAAAGAGTGGATATATTCGAATTTCAAATCCAATTTTCGGTATGTCATTCCGCATTTAAGAGACGATTGATTGTGATTTTTTTCATTGTTTTTGCTTTAATTTGTCTTTAATAAAGACATTTTATTTTGGTTTGCATAAGGATACGCTTTGTTTTTGAGATGTGGATGAACGGCGATCGTTCGCTAGCGATAAAGGGATCCCATTAAACCTACATTGCACTGTCGAAAGTAGTGCTCATCCAGACATACATCTCATTTAAAATAAGCATTTCCCAATCCAGTCCGGGAAAAACCTTCCAGCTATGTAAGTGGCTTTTATTATTTTTATTTTTTCATCAAAGTGTCATCCTTTAAACGAATTCTTTAAAAAAAGATTTTACACAAAACCAATCAAATATTAACAATATTATACAATTTTATCTTATGTTTTGAACTCTTGTAAATATCATATAGCATTAAGTATACACTTCTCGACCAGAAATTACGATTTATATCTTATTTCATGGGAACGAGCAAATGAAGTATTTTATTTTTATTTTCATTTAATGGCTGGCTGATAGCGAGCACTGCAATCGTATATCGTCCTTTTAAAGAGTGGATATATTCGAATTTCAAATCCAATTTTCGGTATGTCATTCCGCATTTAAGAGACGATTGATTGTGATTTTTTTCATTGTTTTTGCTTTAATTTGTCTTTAATAAAGACATTTTATTTTGGTTTGCATAAGGATACGCTTTGTTTTTGAGATGTGGATGAACGGCGATCGTTCGCTAGCGATAAAGGGATCCCATTAAACCTACATTGCACTGTCGAAAGTAGTGCTCATCCAGACATACATCTCATTTAAAATAAGCATTTCCCAATCCAGTCCGGGAAAAACCTTCCAGCTATGTAAGTGGCTTTTATTATTTTTATTAAGCTATTGCATAGCTTTTATCGCGGGCCTGCCAGCGCGGCGACCGAATGGAGAAATTTTTTAACGAAAATTAATGATTTTAAACTGATAATTACGTCTAAACGAGTACTGCTTACGATTCGAAAAAAATATATGTTAAACAAGAACATTTTCCTAATATTCTTCGCTTTGAATATTTTAGATTTTGTTTATATTACATAGTGTAATTAATTTGTGAAATTAGGTCTAACCGAACACAAAAACGACTACTACGCAAATACTATCTGGCGTATTATTATGAAACCTTCACCATTTTAAAGATAATTGAATTATCTATCTTTTTATCTACGAATTTTTTCGAATAATCCGTTTTTTTTGCTTTATCGAATAAAAATTTCGTGCGCGGCGCTCTATCGGAAGACGTTTAAATTATTATTCCGAATCATTTGCTAACGCAGCCGCTAATGATTCGGAATAATTTCAACGTTTTTCGATAGAGCGCAGTTATCTGATATCAGAAAAAAATAAATAAATAAATAATTATAATTGCATAAGTTGTTAAAAATGCTATGCAATAGCTTTACCGCGGCAGTCCCCGAGTGCCACACGTATTTTTTTAAGTGTGGACATATTACACTTATCTAAAACCTCTTATAAGAATTCAATTTAAAAAAATCTATAGTCTATCTAGAATCTAGATTATTCTAGATGATCACAAAACATTTGTACATATTATATTTCATTTATTTAGTTCATGGACATAAACTACCTCAATTATATATATTATAATACTTACATATCATACCTACCTAAAATTAAATATAAATATATTTATATACTTTTAGGCTATTGCATAGCTTTTATCGCGGGCTAGGCCAGCGCGGCGACCGAATGAAGAAATTTCTTAACGAAAATTAATGATTTTAAACTGATAATTACGTCTAAACGAGTACTGCCTACGTTTCGAAAAAAATATATGTTAAACAAGAACATTTTCTTAATATTCTTAGCTTTGAATATTTTAGATTTTGTTTATATTACATAGTGTAATTAATTTGTGAAATTAGGTTTAACCGAACACAAAAACGACTACTACGCAAATACTATCTGGCGTATTATTATGAAACCTGTACCATTTTAAAGATAATTTAATTATCTATCTTTTTATCTACGATTTTTTCGAATAATCCGTTTTTTTGCTTTATCGAATAAAAAATTCGTTCGCGGCGCTCTATCGGAAGACGTTTAAATAGTTCCGAATCATTTGCTTCCGGAGCCGCAAATGATTCGGAGTAATTTCAACGTTTTCTGATAGAGCGCAGTTATCTGATATCCGAAAAAAATAAAATAAATAAAATAAATAAATAATTATAATGGCATAGGTAAGTTGTTAAAAATGCTATGCAATAGCTTTACCGCGGCAGTCCCCGAGTGCCACACGTATTTTTTTTTCATCAAAGTGTCATCCTTTAAACGAATTCTTTAAAAAAAGATTTTACACAAAACCAATCAAATATTAACAATATTATACAATTTTATCTTATGTTTTGAACTCTTGTAAATATCATATAGCATTAAGTATACACTTCTCGACCAGAAATTACGATTTATATCTTATTTCATGGGAACGAGCAAATGAAGTATTTTATTTTTATTTTCATTTAATGGCTGGCTGATAGCGAGCACTGCAATCGTATATCGTCCTTTTAAAGAGTGGATATATTCGAATTTCAAATCCAATTTTCGGTATGTCATTCCGCATTTAAGAGACGATTGATTGTGATTTTTTTCATTGTTTTTGCTTTAATTTGTCTTTAATAAAGACATTTTATTTTGGTTTGCATAAGGATACGCTTTGTTTTTGAGATGTGGATGAACGGCGATCGTTCGCTAGCGATAAAGGGATCCCATTAAACCTACATTGCACTGTCGAAAGTAGTGCTCATCCAGACATACATCTCATTTAAAATAAGCATTTCCCAATCCAGTCCGGGAAAAACCTTCCAGCTATGTAAGTGGCTTTTATTATTTTTATTTTTTCATCAAAGTGTCATCCTTTAAACGAATTCTTTAAAAAAAGATTTTACACAAAACCAATCAAATATTAACAATATTATACAATTTTATCTTATGTTTTGAACTCTTGTAAATATCATATAGCATTAAGTATACACTTCTCGACCAGAAATTACGATTTATATCTTATTTCATGGGAACGAGCAAATGAAGTATTTTATTTTTATTTTCATTTAATGGCTGGCTGATAGCGAGCACTGCAATCGTATATCGTCCTTTTAAAGAGTGGATATATTCGAATTTCAAATCCAATTTTCGGTATGTCATTCCGCATTTAAGAGACGATTGGTTGTGATTTTTTTCATTGTTTTTGCTTTAATTTGTCTTTAATAAAGACATTTTATTTTGGTTTGCATAAGGATACGCTTTGTTTTTGAGATGTGGATGAACGGCGATCGTTCGCTAGCGATAAAGGGATCCCATTAAACCTACATTGCACTGTCGAAAGTAGTGCTCATCCAGACATACATCTCATTTAAAATAAGCATTTCCCAATCCAGTCCGGGAAAAACCTTCCAGCTATGTAAGTGGCTTTTATTATTTTTATTTTTTCATCAAAGTGTCATCCTTTAAACGAATTCTTTAAAAAAAGATTTTACACAAAACCAATCAAATATTAACAATATTATACAATTTTATTTTATGTTTTGAACTCTTGTAAATATCATATAGCATTAAGTATACACTTCTCGACCAGAAATTACGATTTATATCTTATTTCATGGGAACGAGCAAATGAAGTATTTTATTTTTATTTTCATTTAATGGCTGGCTGATAGCGAGCACTGCAATCGTATATCGTCCTTTTAAAGAGTGGATATATTCGAATTTCAAATCCAATTTTCGGTATGTCATTCCGCATTTAAGAGACGATTGATTGTGATTTTTTTCATTGTTTTTGCTTTAATTTGTCTTTAATAAAGACATTTTATTTTGGTTTGCATAAGGATACGCTTTGTTTTTGAGATGTGGATGAACGGCGATCGTTCGCTAGCGATAAAGGGATCCCATTAAACCTACATTGCACTGTCGAAAGTAGTGCTCATCCAGACATACATCTCATTTAAAATAAGCATTTCCCAATCCAGTCCGGGAAAAACCTTCCAGCTATGTAAGTGGCTTTTATTATTTTTATTTTTTCATCAAAGTGTCATCCTTTAAACGAATTCTTTAAAAAAAGATTTTACACAAAACCAATCAAATATTAACAATATTATACAATTTTATCTTATGTTTTGAACTCTTGTAAATATCATATAGCATTAAGTATACACTTCTCGACCAGAAATTACGATTTATATCTTATTTCATGGGAACGAGCAAATGAAGTATTTTATTTTTATTTTCATTTAATGGCTGGCTGATAGCGAGCACTGCAATCGTATATCGTCCTTTTAAAGAGTGGATATATTCGAATTTCAAATCCAATTTTCGGTATGTCATTCCGCATTTAAGAGACGATTGATTGTGATTTTTTTCATTGTTTTTGCTTTAATTTGTCTTTAATAAAGACATTTTATTTTGGTTTGCATAAGGATACGCTTTGTTTTTGAGATGTGGATGAACGGCGATCGTTCGCTAGCGATAAAGGGATCCCATTAAACCTACATTGCACTGTCGAAAGTAGTGCTCATCCAGACATACATCTCATTTAAAATAAGCATTTCCCAATCCAGTCCGGGAAAAACCTTCCAGCTATGTAAGTGGCTTTTATTATTTTTATTTTTTCATCAAAGTGTCATCCTTTAAACGAATTCTTTAAAAAAAGATTTTACACAAAACCAATCAAATATTAACAATATTATACAATTTTATCTTATGTTTTGAACTCTTGTAAATATCATATAGCATTAAGTATACACTTCTCGACCAGAAATTACGATTTATATCTTATTTCATGGGAACGAGCAAATGAAGTATTTTATTTTTATTTTCATTTAATGGCTGGCTGATAGCGAGCACTGCAATCGTATATCGTCCTTTTAAAGAGTGGATATATTCGAATTTCAAATCCAATTTTCGGTATGTCATTCCGCATTTAAGAGACGATTGATTGTGATTTTTTTCATTGTTTTTGCTTTAATTTGTCTTTAATAAAGACATTTTATTTTGGTTTGCATAAGGATACGCTTTGTTTTTGAGATGTGGATGAACGGCGATCGTTCGCTAGCGATAAAGGGATCCCATTAAACCTACATTGCACTGTCGAAAGTAGTGCTCATCCAGACATACATCTCATTTAAAATAAGCATTTCCCAATCCAGTCCGGGAAAAACCTTCCAGCTATGTAAGTGGCTTTTATTATTTTTATTTTTTCATCAAAGTGTCATCCTTTAAACGAATTCTTTAAAAAAAGATTTTACACAAAACCAATCAAATATTAACAATATTATACAATTTTATCTTATGTTTTGAACTCTTGTAAATATCATATAGCATTAAGTATACACTTCTCGACCAGAAATTACGATTTATATCTTATTTCATGGGAACGAGCAAATGAAGTATTTTATTTTTATTTTCATTTAATGGCTGGCTGATAGCGAGCACTGCAATCGTATATCGTCCTTTTAAAGAGTGGATATATTCGAATTTCAAATCAAATTTTCGGTATGTCATTCCGCATTTAAGAGACGATTGATTGTGATTTTTTTCATTGTTTTTGCTTTAATTTGTCTTTAATAAAGACATTTTATTTTGGTTTGCATAAGGATACGCTTTGTTTTTGAGATGTGGATGAACGGCGATCGTTCGCTAGCGATAAAGGGATCCCATTAAACCTACATTGCACTGTCGAAAGTAGTGCTCATCCAGACATACATCTCATTTAAAATAAGCATTTCCCAATCCAGTCCGGGAAAAACCTTCCAGCTATGTAAGTGGCTTTTATTATTTTTATTTTTTCATCAAAGTGTCATCCTTTAAACGAATTCTTTAAAAAAAGATTTTACACAAAACCAATCAAATATTAACAATATTATACAATTTTATCTTATGTTTTGAACTCTTGTAAATATCATATAGCATTAAGTATACACTTCTCGACCAGAAATTACGATTTATATCTTATTTCATGGGAACGAGCAAATGAAGTATTTTATTTTTATTTTCATTTAATGGCTGGCTGATAGCGAGCACTGCAATCGTATATCGTCCTTTTAAAGAGTGGATATATTCGAATTTCAAATCCAATTTTCGGTATGTCATTCCGCATTTAAGAGACGATTGATTGTGATTTTTTTCATTGTTTTTGCTTTAATTTGTCTTTAATAAAGACATTTTATTTTGGTTTGCATAAGGATACGCTTTGTTTTTGAGATGTGGATGAACGGCGATCGTTCGCTAGCGATAAAGGGATCCCATTAAACCTACATTGCACTGTCGAAAGTAGTGCTCATCCAGACATACATCTCATTTAAAATAAGCATTTCCCAATCCAGTCCGGGAAAAACCTTCCAGCTATGTAAGTGGCTTTTATTATTTTTATTTTTTCATCAAAGTGTCATCCTTTAAACGAATTCTTTAAAAAAAGATTTTACACAAAACCAATCAAATATTAACAATATTATACAATTTTATCTTATGTTTTGAACTCTTGTAAATATCATATAGCATTAAGTATACACTTCTCGACCAGAAATTACGATTTATATCTTATTTCATGGGAACGAGCAAATGAAGTATTTTATTTTTATTTTCATTTAATGGCTGGCTGATAGCGATCACTGCAATCGTATATCGTCCTTTTAAAGAGTGGATATATTCGAATTTCAAATCCAATTTTCGGTATGTCATTCCGCATTTAAGAGACGATTGATTGTGATTTTTTTCATTGTTTTTGCTTTAATTTGTCTTTAATAAAGACATTTTATTTTGGTTTGCATAAGGATACGCTTTGTTTTTGAGATGTGGATGAACGGCGATCGTTCGCTAGCGATAAAGGGATCCCATTAAACCTACATTGCACTGTCGAAAGTAGTGCTCATCCAGACATACATCTCATTTAAAATAAGCATTTCCCAATCCAGTCCGGGAAAAACCTTCCAGCTATGTAAGTGGCTTTTATTATTTTTATTTTTTCATCAAAGTGTCATCCTTTAAACGAATTCTTTAAAAAAAGATTTTACACAAAACCAATCAAATATTAACAATATTATACAATTTTATCTTATGTTTTGAACTCTTGTAAATATCATATAGCATTAAGTATACACTTCTCGACCAGAAATTACGATTTATATCTTATTTCATGGGAACGAGCAAATGAAGTATTTTATTTTTATTTTCATTTAATGGCTGGCTGATAGCGAGCACTGCAATCGTATATCGTCCTTTTAAAGAGTGGATATATTCGAATTTCAAATCCAATTTTCGGTATGTCATTCCGCATTTAAGAGACGATTGATTGTGATTTTTTTCATTGTTTTTGCTTTAATTTGTCTTTAATAAAGACATTTTATTTTGGTTTGCATAAGGATACGCTTTGTTTTTGAGATGTGGATGAACGGCGATCGTTCGCTAGCGATAAAGGGATCCCATTAAACCTACATTGCACTGTCGAAAGTAGTGCTCATCCAGACATACATCTCATTTAAAATAAGCATTTCCCAATCCAGTCCGGGAAAAACCTTCCAGCTATGTAAGTGGCTTTTATTATTTTTATTTTTTCATCAAAGTGCATCCTTTAAACGAATTCTTTAAAAAAAGATTATATATATATATATATATATATATATATATATATATATATATATATATATATATATATATATATATATATATATATATATATATATATATATATATATATATATATATATATATATATATATATATATATATATATATATATATATATATATATATATATATATATATATATATATATATATATATATATATTGTAACGCACTTCGCGTTTTTTCGATTAGTTTTCCCACAATAGTCTTCCACAATATTCATTCACTTCAGCGATCGATGGCGTCGTGTTCATTTTTGACAGTCCGACTTTTTCGCGCGGCTGACCAATCAGAAGCGCATAGTGACGTATGCGATGATTCGATGAGAATCGTTGCCAGAAACAAGGGAGACTGTACGATTTTGGATTCCGGATTTTAAATTAAGGATAGTGCAATATGGGTATTTCATCCTAGTTTTCACTATAAATAAAAATCAATTTTATTATCACATGATTTTAATATTTTAATTTAACGCATTTCAAATGTCGAATTTGATTTTAAAAACTCGCGCGTATCGCATAAGGGGTTTCCTTGCCGGAGACCGCCAAAAGTTTGGCGGACTACCAGCCAAAAGATAATTTGGGTCATTTTGAATCCGACTTGATTCCGAACGAGATCCCAGGGAAGTCCGTATAAGGATTAGGACGATAGTTTTTCCTGGTAAGTGCTCGATGTATTTTACTCTGTTAGCGATCCTTTCGGATCGGTTTGGCGGGGGTCAGAATCAAACGACTGGACTTGAGCTATTGCTGTTCCTGTTCCGAGATCGGTACCTTCGTCCTGGCGCGATTAATCTAGAATAGGCCCTTTTTGGCGGCAGGGATCTTCTGCGGGGGAATCTTCTGCGGGGGAATCTTCTGCGTGGGATCTTCTGCGTGGGCTATTGGTGCGGGTTTCGTCACCTTGGATCACTCATCTAGAACGCTTCGTCGAAGTCGCCTGTATCCGGGTATTCCAGGATCACTTGCGATATTTACGGAGGTCCATCGCCCGGGAAGTAACGACCATCAGTGGGAGCCTCGACGGCTATTATAAGGCCGAAAGACCACCGCGAATATTCGTCGCTTCTTCGTCTTTTGGGCGCGGCGGGCTACCTACCTAACTGCTCCGGATTATCGTACAAGTACGAGACTTCGAGGATCGGCGCTCATTACTATCGTCTCGGCGACGCGACGACCGCGCCCGACGGCACCCGAAGCGAACGGCGCGAAGATAGGAACCGGCCAACGCGCATCCATTATTACCTATTAGTTTTGAACCATTACCAGGCCATCACTCGCCTAGATTTATCGTCTATATTTATTTACCATTTTATCGTCAATTGAATCAAGAATCTGCGTAACCCTGGAGCTCTGCTCTCCGCTGCATAGCAGCCTTCTTAAATTATTGTTAAATATTGTTACTCACGGTTTATTTTAAATGTTGTTTTTACTTTTTAGTTTTAAATATGGTTTGTTTTAACTTATTTATTTAATGGATGAATGGTGGTGTTTTCCACCTTAATTTTTATCTATCCGCACTGACATCTACAGTGCTGAATGTACATATACGAGGTATAATAAAGAATCTAGAAACAAGTGCTTCTTTTTATAAGTCTAAGGTTTCTACATATTCTAGGTATATAAAGCCTTCTTATATGTCACAATATATATATATATATATATATATATATATATATATATATATATATATATATATATATATATATATATATATATATATATATATATATATATATATATATATATATATATATATATATATATATATATATATATATATATATATATATATATATATATATATATACAACTAACTTACCGCAAAATCATTGCACGGCAAAATATTTTGTCGTGGAGTTTTCTACATCAACTTTTCTAATACTCGAGCTAATATTAGTAATTTCTAATATCACATTGTTCGAAGCTGATATTAGATAATAATTTCTAATATCACATTGTTCGAAGATTCCTAGGAACGAAATGTACAGTGATAGAAAGGTAATTATTGCTTTGTAACGTATTATCACTTAGAAGATCCTACGATTTTTATACCTGGGCGAGCGAGTCTTGCTCAGCGCAGTGCAGAGCACTCGCACGTACAATAGAAGCGAGAAGTCGTTTGTTTTGAAACTTAGCGCCACAATTAAATTTATGATATTTACCTAATTTTAAGCATTCCCATTTTTAGTAAAACATGTAATGCTCATTTAGATGAAACAAAATTTATAAGTAGGTCAGCTCGGGTTCTTCCACGAGCTGACCTAATTACAACTTTCGACAACAGAAAAAAATAGGTTGTGTCACCCCAAGACTTTCCTGTCAAGTAGCCAGGAACTTAATTTATCTTAATATTAATTTCATAAATCCTACCACCCCACTTCCCCTAACCTAGCGCCACCCTTTAACCCCCCCCCCCCCCCCCGCGATGATGATGATGAATCGAAACTGAAATCGTAAACTATCGAAAACGAAATCGGAACTCGTATACAAAATTTTGGGTCTCTGCTGTTGACCGTTGAGGATTTACCTCATCGGGAGCCGACCCAGGGTACATCAGCCATGTCATGGTGGAACTTGGAAGAGGCTATCATAATTGAATGCGTATACAAAATTTTGGGTCTCTGCTGTTGACCGTTGAGGAGTTCCCTCATCGGGGGCCTAATTAGGGTTCATTAGCCATGTTATAGTAGAACATGGAAGGGGCTATCATAATTGAATGCGTATACAAAATTTTGGGTGCCTGCTGTTGACCGTTGAGGAGTTCCCTCATCGGGAGCCAAATTAAGGTTCATCAGCCATGTCATGGTAGAACATGGAAGGGGCTAACATAATTGAATGCGTATACAAAATTTTGGGTCCCTGCTGTTGACCGTTGAGGAGTTCCTTCTTTGGGAGCCAACTCAGGGTACATCAGCCATGTTATGGTTGAACTTGGAAGGGGCTATCATAATCGAATGCGTACCTATACAAAATTTTAGGTCTCTGCTGTTGACCGTTGAGGAGTTCCCTCGTTAGGAGCCAACCCAGGGTGGACGGATTTCAACCACAATCTTTTCTACTCTTGCCATTATCAAATGAGCCTGTATGTCAAATTGCAGCTCAATCATATGAAGCGTTTCGGCGCTATCGTCGGAGAATACACACACACACACAGAAGTGCTTCCACAATACTTTCCTTGACAGGAAAGTAAAAGGAACACTAATACAGGATAAAAAACCTAAACAAAAAATACTTTCAATAAATACTTACCTCGTTTTACCGAGTAAGTGACATTATGTGTACGAAATAGATCGCGACCGGTTTTCGAGGTCAAATGGCTAAGCAAAGAAACGTCATCCCTACCTCGGCTCTAGTGGACGACTGAATAATTCATCCTTGCGCTCGCGTATATACATATACTGAATGATATTTGGCCATAGTAAATTTGTATGGCAGATTCGAGGTATCTTTTCAAAAAATCATATTTAAATAACCAGGGAACATTTTTTAATTCCGTTGACGTTGTTTTGTAGCTTGAACGTTTGTAATTTATTACGATTTGAAATATGAAATAAAATCCTATTTCTGTATTAATAGTGAGCAAAACGCCGGAGTGCTTATTTTAAGTTTTTTCCCAACTTTATGTTGATAGAAATATATAACTGTAAATGGTTTTTAATTATAGAAGGTGTATTATTGTGAACACATTCGTTGAGATCTTAAATATGTTTTTTAAATGTATATTACTGAAAGATTATGGATTACAGCGACAAAACCGTGACTAAGTCTTAAGAAATCCGCGCACTTATAAAGGACGTCGTGGTCATTTTTTGACAGAATGAGCATATGTTTGGGTTTTGTTCAATACCAACAAATGCATGGGATGACTGAGCTGAACGTTTGTACCCACTATTGTTCGGTTTATTTTGATTGCCTATAGGGAGCAAATTTGACACCCTGTTTATCGTAGTTCGCTGCAGAATTTTTGCTTTTTTACATATGAATGTGACAAACTCGTCATATTTAGGAATATCTGTCTTTCTTATAGACATTTCGAATTCCTGTGCGGTTTCCCGGTCGAGTTTTTCCATGCCAATATGAATTAACAGAAACTCGGTTAAATCCGGTATTTTAAGTTGTTTTAATCCAGAAATACAACTTGAAAATTGATCAATAAATGACTCAAGATTATTCGAATTTGATTGGGTTATAGGCTTTAAATCCAGAAGCATATCGCAATATGCTGTTCCAGAACCACGTACATCTTGGTATTTAGTAACCAATGTATTCCAAATTATGGAGTAATTCTCTGCTGCGGGCGTAATGCCGGCAAAGACTGTTTGCGCTTTGTCAGTTAATTTTCCTACTAAGTACTGAATTTTCTGAGTCTGGCAATTCCGAATTTTCGTGGATAGACGTACGGAAAACCTCATAAAATACAGGCCAGTTCTGAAAGTTACCGTTAAATGACGGCAGCTCCAAACGTGGTAATTTTGAAATATTGGAATTTTGCATGTGTGTGGTTTTTTTATTTATTGTTTCTGTTTTACGTTGAATGATACCGTATAGCTCTTCGAACGCGATTCATGGTTCAAAATTGGGCTCAAACTCTGGATCTAAATCCAATTTTAAAGAATTTATATTTTCTATCAATGTGTCGAATTTATGGTGTAGCTCTGGCAACGTCGTTACATCCGCTAAAAACGATTCTCGCGAAATATCATCTGTAATATTTTTCGATTTATCGTATACTCTTTGCAAACGTGAGAAGTAGCATTGACGTTTAGACTCTAATAATTTCAACTGATTTTCTATTTTCGGAGGCATTTTGATTATAATTAAATGAAATTAATTTAATTATTGTTATATTATTTTTCTTTTGTTTATTATTTTACGTAATGTAAATAATTAAATACCACACAACAGGGTGAACTGGCGAAAATAAAATGCGAAAAAACTATGCGAAAAAAAGGCCGTGACCTGAAATATGATATATTTAAATTTCATTTGAATGATTCACATCCGGGCCAAAGTGACCCCAAACATGGTTTATTAAAATTTACTTTGAATGATTCAAATCCGGCCGAAGTGACCAACTTATGAAGATGCGGGTACCTAGAGGTCCTGGCCTCGTTACTTAGAAGAGCACTCTAGGCGGTTTATGATTTTGCGTGAGATCCGTGTGAGTTTGCTATCTTGAAGGACCACCTGGTGTACCTTAGTACCCAGGAGCGGATATTTAAAGTGGAAAGACAGGATGTCGGTACTTACGGTTTTGTTTGTTCCGTCTGTGCTGCTGGACTGCACCACTTCTGCTTCTCGTTTAACTGTCACTCACTGAGGTTTCACACGAATTGCGATGCGGGCTAATCAACAAAAAGGTTTGTGTGATGCGATGCGGCGGTTTGCGACGAGAAAAAACGATAATCTCGTCTGTTGTTGCGGAGCGAATTGATTCGACCACGCGCCCAGCCAAGTCAACATAATGTCCTACCCGTCGTTCCGACGGGGCGATCCGTAGCGCTGGGCGGTTCAGATCAGCGCGGCGTCGCGGCATGTTTAAATAGGTACCGACAATATTTGATTGGAGCGGAAGAATTTATAAAAGGGATTTTCTTTGATTAGACAAGGGATTAGGAGACGGTAAATTACGCTAATTCTCACACAAACCTCACTGGCGTGAACAATGGGCTATATGTACTTTTACAAAATATACACAAAACTCGGTACACATTAAAATATGAAGCCATCCATTTTGATAAAAATAGCAATATGTCACTAAACATGCATTTCTCACAGCACGACAACTTTGGTCATCCCTGATGACAGCGCCTCTTTGTACAGCATCCCCACTTGTGGCTACTTCCTGTTAAGTTAATTGGCAAACCTTTTATACTATGGCCCAATGCCATTAAAAACAGAATACACAATTCGTATAACATTTATTCAGGAACGACATTATATGATATACGCCAGGACGCGACGACCGGTTGCCCGCGCTGTCAACCAGTAGAGTTTGGCAGCTGGCAAACATCCCATTTTCTTTCTTCTTTAAAAATTAAAGCATATTTTTATTAATGATATACCTACATGATAATTATCAATATTACGTATGGCTGCTATTCGAGATTATAATAAATTATGATGATGATGAATTGCAGTGACCGGCAACATTCAATTTTATTCTGATCGCCGCACGCCACTGGCAGCTACATATTCCATACGTTGAGAATCTCTCCAACTATTATCATATTTATAACCTATGCACGATTTAATGTGTTCACGGTGTTAATGCATTGGCGAGTATTTTTTTAATGTACTTTTGAGTAAGTGACGATGAACGTTGGGATTTTACTTTGGGTTGCGTGTTTTTTTTTTATCAATTGGGCTAGTGCCAGGGATGCTACCGCCGATTCTTCCAGTATTGCCGGGGGTTCAGCGAGGAGCAGATCTGACGCCTTAGCTGTCGACGGTACGTAGCTTATCCATAGACAGCATTGGCTAGCGAGCCAAATACTCGGACAGGGTGTCCGAGTACCTGAAGGCCGAGGAATGCTTCCCTCAGTGTAAAGTCCAACAGTTGAATCGCATTACAATGAATGGTTAAATATTTGCAGGCGATGCGCTTGCTAGATCCAGGGCCAAATCGCTGGGCGGCGAAGCCAGGTCAGAGGCCAACGCCAGGTCCTTCATGGGCACTTCCACGGCCGAGTCAGACGCCGCGTCGGACAATGGCAACTTGGAGACCGTGTCGGGAGTGGAGCAAGATCGCGACGACGGCATTGTAGTCAAATCCACAAACACGGTCAAATACATTCGCGGCGGTGGCGACCAATATGACAACTTTAATAATTAAACTATATTTATAATTATGAAATGATAAATACAAAAGAAGTAATAAAAAATAAGGAAACATTTATTTAAAATATGTATATCCTAATCTTTATACATCCTATACTATTATAAACGCGAAAGTTTGTAAGAATGTATGGATGTTTGTTACTCTTTCACGCAAAACTACCGAATGGATTTTGATGAAACTTTACAATAATATAGCTTACACATCAGAATAACACATAGGCTATAATTTAAAAAGATATATAGTTTTCTATCATCATTATCACAATTTTCCATCACCACGCGGGTGAAACCGCGGGGCGCAGCTAGTATTATAATATAATGTAACGCATGTCTGTCTATCTGTCTGCACGTTAATAACACGGGAACTACTTGTCCTGGATTTCGAGCGGTTTTACTTTCCCGGCATTAGGGAAAGCATTGTCAATGCGCTAAAAAAACGAGATGAAAGAGGAAATACCCATTTTGACACCTCGTGAGACGATTAGGACCATTTCCAGACTGAAGTCTGCTGTGTGCACACAGACAGACTGTGATAAAATTGCTTGCTATTTTATTAATTGGAGAAGCACGGAAAACATTATTCATAGTTGAAAATTAGTAGATTCTAAAAATACTCAAATCTACAGATTTGAGTATTTTTTGAAAATGCGGTTCAATCAAATTACATAATTTAAAAAATATCTATAATCATGCGAGTTCGTATAGAAATAGCGGACTGTTTTGTCCCAAGTCTTCTACGCTCACTCCAAGGAGATAGAACGACTAATCGTTAAAACTTCCTGTGGTGACGGGCTCGCCCGCTGTACTCGACAACCCAAGTTGTTAGTCAGAGTGTTTCAGCCAGGGGCTTTCTCCAGACTTTAGATGCACTCCAACAAATACAAGGTATAACTGTATTGCTCGCCTAGTTGTTTCGCCTTATTTCTGGAATATTCCTTGGTCTGGACTGCTCTATGACGTCAATTAGGTCGTAGGTACCTTTGCTTCACTTCCCAGGTTGCCACACACCTTTCTCGCCAAACTGTTCGTCGCGAAATGTTAACCGAGAAGTAAAAATGAAGCACAAGAAAACCTTTCCTCGACAAAACGTCCGTATATGCGTTTTTCGTGCAAAAAACTTATTCCACCAAACTTTTTTCTGCCAGAAGAAATTGAGCGAGCTACCCTCGATATGTCCGATTCGACACGTACGCGAATGACAGCTTACTTCATCGTATATGTAGCTACCGTAAATACGGGTGACAACGATTATCTGGCTCAAACACAAGCCCCAGCTTGAAAGGTTCCCTTTCAACGAGAAACATCCTTATAAAGTGGGTTATATTTATATTATGTATGTAGTAGGTACTTATAGCTAAATATTTATTAATTTAATATGTAATTTAACATGTAGGTACCTATATAGGACATAATAGATAATTTATAAGTAAGAGGTGTTATTATAAATATACTGCTACTGCTTTTGGTCAGCGCTCCTATACATTCATAGCCCCAAGGTTTTTCAATGCTCTTCCTGGTGATATAAAATCGACGCAAAATAAGACCCACTTTAAAAGGCTACTTACAAATTGGCTTATAAAAGAGGGACGACAAAAAATCACAAAAATATTGGACATTGTATATTAATATACTAATTCTAACACATTAATATTTAGAATTTTATGTTATACTATATTTTATATCATATTAAATTTACTTTTTATTATTGTATTTAATATTATTATTTTTAAATATATGTGTATGTGTATGTATGTATGTATATGTGTGTATATATATTCTTAATCTTAGTTACATGTTTATTTTCTACTCCTAATTTTGAGTATTTAATAGTTTTTAAGGTAGTTGTTGCATGTTTATTCTTTTGTGATCAAATAATGATTTTATTACGACAATTTAATTTTTTATTTTTATTTTTTTCGTTACAAAAATATTAGGTTTTTAGTAATAATCACTATATTGAACAAGCACGCACAAAATTAAACGTTCACCTTAGAACAGGTCCCGGCCTAGTTAGGTGGCGTTGTCACTGGACTTTGCAATGTATTCATTTTCTGATATTTATTCAATGTTTAAAATATTTCTATGCATAGTTCCTAAGATAAAATTGTTTTAAATTATTATTGAATTACTACATCACTTAAATAAATAAATAAAATAAATAAATAAATATTATTGAGAGGGCAGTGGGCAAAGCCGTGCTACCCCCGCTCTATAGGAAACAGTACAGCTTCCAGACTCCCCCGACTGTTAGTCAGAGTGCACAATCGATTGGCTTGCGCCGCACGGTGCGCAGACCGTCCAGGAGCGCCAGAGGTTTGATTCCCAGGGGAAACTGACCAAGGCCAGAGTCCTACCCAGGTTCGCACCTCATGCGTGGAGGCCGTCGGATGGGTGTTGACCCGTGAGTGTGACCAACCCTGAACAGAATGGGTCTTCGTGGCCAACTCAGCAAGGGCCCATTAACTCCCAAAGGACAAAATGACAATCTAGGAGACGAGCGGAGGGGGAGGGGGGAAGGGGGGGGGGGGGGGGTATTTATACATTAAGTAAATTTCTGTTAACAGATTTTTTAAAACCCGATCAAGTTTTCGGTTTGTCTCAGGAGCAAAGGCACAGAGTTTCATTTTCGTCCATAACGTCGCAACGTATGAAATAAATATATTGTTTGTGAAAGCATGTCATTTTATTAGGAGGCGAGCGATCAGTAAATGAAGTAGGACATCATGCCCCTGGGCTGCTTGCAGGCCGGCGAGGTGCTGTTCTGGCAGGGGATGGGCGGCGCGCCGCTGCGGAAGAGGTTCCCCCCCGCGCCGGCGACCGGGGCGATGCCCAGCGCGCTCTGCCGCTGCGCCGCGTTGATGGTGACGGCCGTGTTGATGTTGACCTGGTTGATGAGCGCCGCCGCCTGGCCGGCCACCGCCACGGACAGCGAGTTGGCGATCGTGCCGTTGGCCGCGGCCGCCGACGTGGCGTTGGACGTGAGCGTGGCCGACAGCGGCGTGGGCACCGCGATGGGGATGACCGGCCGCGGCAGCAGCGCGTCCAGCGCGTCTTGCACGCCCGCGTCCAGAGCGGGCGGAACGACGCCGGCGGGCGGAGCGACGCCGGCGGGCGGAGCGACGCCGGCGGGCGGAGCGACGCCGGCGGGCGGAACGACACCGGCGGCCGGCGCGGCCGGCTGCTGCCCGCTAGCCGCCGCAAACACCGCTAACACCACCGAACTAAATGTCAACATCATCTTTTCAAAATCTGGAAAGAACGCCACAATAGGTAAGCAGAAATTTTCTTGTTGCAAATTAAAAAGAAAACGGTTGTGTCACCCCGGCAAGTAGACCCCCCCTGCCAACCCAACCTCAACCCGCGCTAATTCGTAGTATATTTGTAGTATTTTCCGTGGAATAAAAAGATATTTTTCCAAAAATTATGTAGTACTTTCTTAAACATGACGGTTTTAAAATATTATTTGTATCGCTCGTAAACGTATATTCTATTCAATTCAATTCTTTGTTGAGTTTATATTCGATATCGTTTTATATCGTGCCCGCTACTGACGTGCTTGTTACCGCTCATATTGTTTTCTCCGCTAATTTATGGCCAAAAAGTGTTATATTCTAACCGAAATAATTGAATTTAAATTGAAATACCTTAATTAATAATTACTTTAATTAATACATTGTAACTCACTCCCTTACGGGGGGGAAGTTAAAATGTATATACCCGTATTCATCTTGGAAAAAAATTGTCAGCGCGTTCACACCGCGTTAACAGAAATAGCGAACGGGAAAGCGAAGGCGGGCTGTGAGTGGATGCGTTCACTTAATAGAAAGAGATAGCTGCATGTGAGGCCCTCATCTATCCTTGTCTAGTTGCGCATGCGCGTTTATCCATAGCATACTTCCTATGCTACTTATCCATAGCATAGCAGACTTATGGCGTCGACGCGTTGCCATGGTGATATATACGCGTTGCCACAGTGATATATGTACGTGTCTCAGTGTATGCGCGACTAGAAAAGGATGGAGGGGGTACTATAAGCTGCTGTCTCTTTCTATTCAGCTGACGCATTTCCGGGCTGGTCACGGGGTCTAGTAGTTATATGTCAATGTGCATACCTCGTCGGGTGGTGGGTCGGCAAAGTAAAAACGAAACAGGCGGATTTATTGCTACAATTATAACTCGCTTACAGCCAACCTTCTTGGAAATAAAATGTAGGGGCCATTATACAAAAATATACAAAAATCATAATAGATATTTTAACCTAACAAAAAAAATGATTAAATAACAAAGATTGCCGATTTTTAGTATTACAGAATATCCGCAAGAAGTGAAAACACGAGAGGATAGGATGAGGCGAAAAATAACTAGATTCGGGAGCGATGAATCCGGGTCACCAACATAAACCTTATTATCTCGGATATTAAGAATGCTATCTTATTCGCGTAAAAGTATTTTACAGACTATTTAATACTGCTCAAATAAAATTATTGAAACTTCTCGGCTGCTGCAAAGTAATGCTCAATACAAAATAAACGACTTTTTGAAAATCGAACCACGAATTCGTTTCATTTCATTCGAATTCATTTGTTTCTGTTCTGTCACAAAAAAAAATACAAAAGAATGTTCCCCGTACTTAATACACATTATTGGAATGGTAATTATGAATAAGCCAGCATTCTTAATTTAGTTAGTTGCATTGATTTTAAATCAATGGTTTAAGTATAGAGATATTAGGGTTTACGTCGGTGACTACAACAAGACTAAAAAGCCAAGAAAAATAACCAATTCTTACTAAATTCCACGATGGTTTAATTAAAATGCGGCATCGATCGAATTTCTCCATCGGGCAATGTCATGTACGACCCATTAAAATAAAACTAAATAATAAAAAACACGCTTTCACGATTTTAGCCGGATCGTGCGCAGCCATTAATTCACCTGCCAAAGTATTGTATATTTAAAGTAGCGGAATCGCATCGAGAAGTCAGAAACCGTTGAGCCGCCGATAAAAAAGTAAGATTTTATTTTATGCTATTCATCATAATTTAAAGTATTTGGTTTTCACTCGTGTAGGTAATCCGGTAATTACTTTTTTAAGAAATTATTAAATCTCTCGCTTAAGTTAGGTTCTCAAGACGCCCCCGCACACCCGTCTTTTCTTATCCAACCTTCTCGGTTGGATAAGAAGACAAATTAATTATTTTAAATGAGCATTTTCTAAGGTTCTATATAATTCTATTACATAAGCAGTACGATTAAACACATTAATGTCTATATGATGGAGCCTAGTATCATATAAGGTCATAAGACGATACATAAGGGCATTTTGTGCATATTTATTTAATCATTTAACAATTCATTTACAGTCCATAAGTATCACTAATAATCACATCAATAAAAAAATATACATAATTAAAATTAAAATTAAAATTGAACACGGCCGATATGAGCATTAGCATTTAAGTACTGCTGCTGCCCAACTAAATGCCAGGACTTGTTCCAGGGCAGCTAGCTCTCTAGTTTTTAGATCACATATATTCGGCAATTTGAATAAAAAATAAAAAGGAAAAGAAATATATATATATATATATATATGTATATATATATATATATATATATATATATATATATATATATATATATATATATATATATATATACATATATATATATATATATATATATATATATATATATATATATATATATATATATATATATATATATATATATATATATATATATATATATATATATATATATATATATATATATATATATATATATATATATATATATATATATATATATATATATATATATATATATATATATATATATATATATATATATATATATATATATATATATATATATATATATATATATATATATATTTATATTACAAATTATAACTAATAATCACTAACTAATGATCACAATAGGAAATAAAAGACAAAAAAATAAATAATCTTGTTAATAAAATAAAATGTCAAATAATATCAAACAATAGTCACCAAAGTTTATGAATAAGTAATAATAATAAATAAATAAATACAAACGGAGCTGCCATGGAATTCACCGACCGGAGTCGGGCCCATCATAATACTATTTTTTTACACTTCTGGGGGGTGAGCAGTGGATTCCGGACTTACGAACCGGCTGTGGTAGGTTTAGGACAGCTGTCTTGCCACATGTGAGCGTTCACCTTGCCACCCATTCACTCCCCCTTCGAAGCCATAGAATTTGAGATGCGCAAATCGCAGTTTTAGATAATTTTTCTAAGAAAGAGTTGATTATTTTTCTGGAAAGGCCAAGATCTTTAAAGAGGTGAAATAGAGATTTAGCTGGCAGGCCACGAGCGCCAACTTCCACCGCGTGAAGGTGAACAGTGAAGCCGTTCCGGGTTACGGCATTTGCAAGATCATGGTATTTATTTAATTTGTACTCGTGGTCTTTTGGGATATTTGATTCCCATGGAACAGTTAATTCTACTATAAGAGCCACCTTCCGAGATAGAGAGTAAAGAGTTATATCTGGACGGAGGGCTGTGCATCCGAGACTTTCAGGGAATTTATACTGCTTAGAGACCGAATCAACCTCCAGAATCCAATCTGTAGCTTTCTCGATTATTGAGAAAGGTTTTGTAGTTAAATGTTTTTTGCCTTTAGAGCCATCCCGCACAAACTGTATTGGGGGTTTGGAGGATACTGTCAAACCCTTGTTGGCACGAGCCACTGAGAGACTAATTACCTCGCGAATAACAGCGAGAACTTTGTCATGGCGGTAAGTGTACCGTCCTTGATCTAAGGCCACCTTGCAGCCAGCTAGAATGTGTCTAGCTGTGCAAGGGGTATTGCTACAGAGGGGACAAGAACTATCCTCGGCAAAGCTCCAACGAGCGAGGTTACTGGGGTCTGGAAGTGTATGCTGAAAGGCATTCAAATAAAATTTCAGCATCTCTGGCGTCCAGTCATAGAGCATTACCTTCCAGTGCATTGGAGGCGGAATGCAAAAGTCCCCAATTGTTGTCCAATCATTCTGGCATTGAAGGCCAATAGCATGAGCCATACTCTTGCTGTCGTAATCTCCCCGCAAGAGACTTCTTCAAGTCCACGTCGCTCGTGGTTGTACTGCCATACCCCAGACCAGTGCCATTCTGGCTGATTCCAGTAAGGAACTTTTTGTGGAAGTCTACGCGGGCTTGTAGATCATTTGAATCACTACGGCCACTTATTACGTGCTTCGATATTGCCGGATCTTTGGAATTGCACAGAATCGAATTTTTGGTTATTCTGGAGTTGGCGTAGAGCAGAGAGGGCAGTTTAAGCGCTAGCCCAAAATTTTGTTTGGACGTGAAGAGAGTCGAGGGGTCAGCTGGTTTGGCTAAGGACAGCCAGGATTTTAAACTAGCTGTCACCAGCGCATCTAGACGGGACAGTTGGGTTTTGGTAAAATCGTAAATAAGAAAGGGCCATGACAAATGTGACGTTAGATAATTGTCATAGATCCAGGCCTTACGAGGGCCAGAAATTAGCAAGGCATCTATTTTCGCCAGGCAACTTTTGAAATGCTCTATAACATGATCGCCCGAGACGTCTTTTCCCTGATGGGTGATTTTTCTGCCGAGGAATTTGAAATGATTGTTTGGGTCTATAAGGGAGATATTAGAGCCCTTATAGACCAATTTGGGGTCATAGGATGTAAATTTTGTGCCCATGCGGGCGAGTCCAAGGCAAAAACATTTGGAGGGCTTCACTTTTATACAGCCTGACCAGTCGCAGAAAAGCTCCACTTTCTGTAATAGCAGGGAAAGTAATAAATAAATAAAAATGTAATAGCAGGGAAAGTAATAAATAAGTAATAAATAAAAAAAGTCAACGAAAATAATAATAATAATAAGAATTGTCAGGGATAAGATTTAATGATGGGAACTGTCTCGGTATATTAATTTGTGGATATTTTGCCGGGCGTCATGTTTTAGCCAGGAATCAATTTTGGCTTTAAAAGAAGAAGAAGACTTCGGCACATACATTTTTAAAACTTCATCTAGCATATTAAAGATCCTGGGGGCTATGTACACAAAATGCCTCTGCCCAAAAGTGGTCTGCATTCGAGGGACGTCAAAATGTATAGCTCGAGATTGCCGCGTGCAGATTGTTTGCTGAGTTCTTATTGCGGTCTCTAAATTAGTTTGATACTCACAGAGCGCCGTTTTCACGTATAGTTGTGGTACATCTAGCACGTCATATTCTCTGTAGAGATCATCTGAAGAGTATCTCCAATTAATTTCTCTTTATAATTTTAAGTATTAGCTTTTGAGCTCTAATCAAGGGCTCCATATGAATTTTCGCTGCACCTCCCCACCCTATGATCCCATAATTAGTATATTGTGCATATGCACTAATTATGGGTCGTTTTGCCAAAAATTTGGACTTAGAACACTTTTCCCAGTATATCGACAGATTACTGTGTAGCATTTGTTACTTAGATACGCATTACCTAGATTTTTTTGCCATAAACAAACATATGTGAAGCTCCATTTTTTTATTTTTTTTTTATTTATTTATTTATTTATTTCCCAAAACATAATTAACCTTACAGATGATTCCAAATCGTTAATTATTTTTCTAGGCTATTATTCTAGATTATAACTATTATTCTACTATAGACTATTAATATAATTCTACTGTTAATAATATTATTATTACTCTACTCCATTACTATTACTATCCATACTAAATAGCTGGGTCTAGCTGTCCTACAAAAATAATTTTCCAACAATAACAGATAAATACAAACGGAGCTGCCATGGAATTCACCGACCGGAGTAGGGTTCATCATAATACTATTATATTATTATACTCAGTGCCGGATTTACGTATAAGCTACACAAGCTATAGCTTAGAGCCCCCATCGTCGCATCGTCAGAATGTTTGAGAGCCCAAAGGGGCCCCGAAGAGTGCAATGGGGGCCCCGACATATCGACGGCCTAAGGATTAATCCGGCACTGATGACACTTTTGAGGGGTGAGCGGTGGACTCCGGACTGACGATGCTGCGGTAGGCTTCCGCGACGACTGTAGATTTTAGTCGGCGTAGGTGCGGTTTGTTATCTTCGGCGCTTCTAAATGATGCGGTCGCAACGATTACTGTACGTGTCGCGTTTCGTTGCAGGTGAAGATGGTGTCCGCGAAGGTCTGCTTGTGCTTGGCGTTGGCGGCGTTGGTCGCGTTGGCCGCGGCGAGGCCGCAGTCGAGCGCCGTGAGTTCGGCGCGCGGCGGCCAGGGCCGCATCAACTCGGGCTCGCACGCGCGCTCCATCGGCCACGCGGCGGCCTCAAAGTCGGAGGCGACGGTCGTGCGCGGCGACGCCAACTCCAACGGCGCGTCCGAGTCCATCGGGGGCAACGCCGCCTCGGGCTCCAACGCCGTCGCGCAGCGCGGCAACGCGCTCTCCGGCTCCAACGCGCGCTCCATCGGCGGCAACGCCGTGTCCACCTCGGGCTCCAAGGTCGGCGTGGGCAACGCGGGCTCCGTGTCCAACGCCAACTCCGTGGGCGGCGCCGCCGTGTCGGGCTCCACCGCCGAGGTGGGCGTCGGCAACGCCGACTCGCGCTCCAACGCCAACTCCGTCGACCCCAAGTTCCACCTCGACCCCGCACTACTCCCGTACCTCAACCAAGTCTAAACGAAGAACTATTTTGTAACTCGACAGATACGTTAATAAAGCAGGATTTACAATATTCCCTTTGTTTTAATCGAACGTCGGATTTGAAGCGACGTCTTAAAGTCAGAGGAGCGAACGGGCGATCGCATCGGTTTCAACGCGGCTCGAAATAAACTCGTAACGACCTAAGACCTCGTCCAGAAGGGGATTCGTCGCTAATCGTTACGCGCGTAGGCAAGGTGCTAGGTGTCCATACACCGCGTCCACGAGCAACGCGCGTGTTTGAAACTCGCGTAAAATTCGCGTGTAATTCGACAATCGACTAGCGCGTAGCTCGGGCGAGTCGAGATACTACAGACTCCTTGGTTCCGTCCAGGTTACGCGCGTACACTCGGGAGAGCAGACGTATTCATTAAAACGGAGCGGATACATTTTGACACTGAGTTGACTGACTATTTATTGACTGAGTGAAGAAAATGGAATGCATACAGTATCTGCAAATTAAGCCGATCGAGTATTAAAACGAAGAGCCTGGGAATAATTGATTTTAATATTTTCTCATGCATATCTTCTCGTGCTGTCTCAAAGTTGGATACAAAGTGGCAAACATACTATGTGTCGCCTCTGCCGGCGACGGTACCCTAGCGACAGCTCTACCTCTTCATCTAACTCACAGACTTATTAGGGACTAGTATCTAACTCCATGTCGAATACTGAACACCATTCCCCTCCCTAATGCTCGCGCGCCGTACGCTCCTTTTGGACGCAACTTAGGGCCCCTTCGCACTTGCGGTTGGACCGAGGCGGCTCATAACCGCCTGCGAAACATTTCATTTTCGCCTGCGAAACATTTTATTTCGGAATATTCTGCGCACTTGGATTACATATGGATTCCCTTAGCTCATTTTCATGAATAAATCTCTCGGTGTCGAAGTTGAGCGGAGCCATTGTCGCCGAAATGCGTGCTCTCTGCGGTGAGCGTTCGACCACTCGTTCGACGCGACTGAACCGACCGCGACCGCATCAATGCGAATAGCAACCGAGGCGGTTGACCGCCCGGCGCACCGCCTCACTCTTGTCACCCGCGGCGGTCGATGCGGGCAGTCGCCTTTAGTATTATTATTTTATTTTATTATTTATTTAGGTACTTAGGATTAGGTATACAGTCCATTCATTGGTCATGTAATCTTATAATAATTATATAAATTATTTAATAATTAATATAGGGAGGTTAACACATCTTGAACAACATGAGTGATTTTCATGTTTATTTATTTATTTATTTATATTTAGGATCTGTATTATTTATTTATTTTTAGGTTACTGTATCATTGTGACCGACCGCCTCGGTCCAACAGTGGGTCCAACAGCCTAGTGCGAAGGGGCTCTAACATTGTAAGGGGCTCTTAAGAGCGTATGACGGGCATACGATCCGCGGCGAATTCGCGCCTTCTGGACAATGTCTTAACCTTGTCGAATCATCAACAGTCACCTTTATAAGGTATCTTTTACTATGAGCCAACTATGAGCTGCGATTTAAATTTGTTTTTTTTCTGTTGGCCACAACAGTTATCAGAATAAAATACCGCTTGAAGAACGTTTCTGCCGTAGCGGCCGATATTTGTTGTAAATAGTTGTAAACACAAATCCATTTCTTTAGGAACTGTTACTTTCACTTTCTCGCCAGTAAATACAATAAACAGCATCATTTTTGAGCAGCGAAATAGTAACGCTGTAGCTGTTGATCTTAGACTTAGGTACAGTAAAATAACATATGTAAAATATTAGTGTATAATAGTATTTAGTTTTTCTCAAAAAACCAGTATGGGTTTCGTGAGGGACTAGGTACGTCGGATGCTATTTCCCATCTCACTTAGACTGTGTTACATAGCATAGATAAGGGTTATAAATGTCTGGCAGTTCTTTTAGATCTGGCTAAAGCATTCGACTCAGTCCCTAATAACGAATTAGTGTTACGCCTACAAGAGAGTGGCATGAAGAAGAGAGCTCTCGTTTGGTTCCATATCTATATTAACGAAAGAAGCCAAATAGTGAATGTGCGATATCCCGCCTCGTAACTATGCCGTCTGACGGGGCTATCGAGTGGGTTACGGGTGGATCATTTGGTTGCTTGTGCAAAGTTTAGTTGACAGTGGAAGCGTTTGAAAACTTATGATGAGTATTGAAAGGTGAATTATCGATATGGCGATTGCTAATCAGAACTCACGTACCTTGACGGTCGGGTGGCTGCAGCAGTGGGATGCGCGCTGCTGATTCCGCTTCTGCTTAGCGCGCACGGCACGATCGAGGGATTCGTGCGGCGGTTTTTGTCTGAGTCAGCGAGGCCGTGACCGCGGTCGAAAATCTTTGCTACCGTTCGAATTGACAGATGACCCGCCGCCCGTTCGAAAGCGGGCGATGTTGCCAACTGTCAGGTTTTTGTGAGTTGACAGCTCTCACCAATCGATAATTGAATTATGCAAAGTATAATATTAAAATGAATTCGAATTTATCAATAACAATATCGAACAGTGAATATTGGATATATCAATAGTTGGGAGCTAACGGGCCCATGATGGGTTGGCCACGAAGACCCATGTGTTCAGGGTCGGTCACACTCACGGGTCAACACCCATCCGACGGCCTCCACGCACGGGGTGCGAACCTGGGTAGGACTCTGGCCCTGGTCAGTTTCCCCTGGGAATCAAACCTCTGGCGCTCCTGGACGGTCTGCGCACCGTGCGGCGCAAGCCAATCGATTGTGCACTCCGACTAACATCTTGCGGTGTCAACTACAACGGGCGAGCCCGTCACCACAGGACGTTTTAACGATTAGTCGTTCTATCGCCCTGCAGTGAACGTAGAGACTTTGGACAGTACATTCTACGTCCAGCTACGTCAACAACCCGTGAGAGTCCAACGCCTTACCGCGAGTTAGCCAGGAGTAAACCCGGCGGGCTCGAGATACTCGCGCCCTCACTTCCAATTGTGACCAGATTTCTCCGGTCTCTCGATTGGTACCGAGTTCGAGGTCGCTTGCGCGGTCCTCTCCCTTATGAAGCGGTGAAACGGAGAGCACAACCGATTGGAGCAAACCCCGCACGGTGCGCAGACCGTACAATCTTCGCGGACCAAGGCGTCCTTTGCCCGCCTCTTACCCGGGATCGGATGGCCAATGGTCAATTCCAGAGCAGTCGCCATAAGGTACGCAACCACCCCCGCTCTATAGGAAACAGTACAGTTCCCAGACTCCCCCGACTGTTAGTCGGAGAGCACAACCGATTGGAGCAAACCCCGCACGGTGCGCAGACCGTCCAGGGGCGCCAGAGGTTTGATTCCCAGGGGAGACTGGTTGACCCAGTGTCCTACCCAGGACTCGCACCCCATGCGAGGAGGCCGTCGGATGGGTGTTGACCCGTGAGTGTGACCGACCCTGGACACATGGGTCATCGTGGCCAACTCATCATGGGCCCGTTAGCCCCCGACTAACAGTCGGGGGAGTCTGGAAGCTGTATTGTTTCCTATAGAGCGGGGGTGGTTGCGTACCTTACGGCGACTGCTCTTGAAATGACCATTGGCCATCCGATCCCGGGTTAGAGGCGGGCAAAGGACGCCATGGTCCGCGATAGATTCGGTATTCACCGTTTCACCGCTTCGTAAGGGAGAGGACTGCGCAAGCGACCTCGAACTCGGAACCAATCGAGAGACCGGAGAAATCTGGTCACAATTGGTAGTTAGGGCGCGAGTGCCGCCCGCCAGGTAACATACCTGGCTATCTCGCGGTAAGGCGTTGGTCTCTAACGGGTTGTGGCGTAGCTAGACGTCGGATTGTTTCGTCCAAAGTCTTCTACGCTCACTCCAGGGAGATAGAACGACTAATCGTTAAAACTCCCTGTGGTGACGGGCTCGCCCGTTGTAGTCGACACCTCAAGATATCCATAGTTGTACACAGAACATAAACTATGACATACAAGGTAGTGTACTTGGGCCTATACTTTTCCTAATATACCTACATAAATATTATATGCGACATCCTGCCGAGTAGAACTATTACATACGCGGATGACACCGTGATTCTTTTTCAGGGAAAGTCCTGGAAAATGATTTTGAAAGGGCAAGTAAAGAAATGAATTTGTTAAAATGTTGGCTTGATGAATCAGCTCTCACGCTCAATATTTAAAAAAACAAAATATACGTCATTTTCTGCCACAAAACTGGGCAAGTCCCTAAAGAACTAGGTTTAGTAATTCACGTCACGACTGTGACAAAATATCTCGGGGGTTTATTTGATAATCATCTGCGCTGGGCAGGGCATATTAATTATTTAACCTCGAAAATTCGGCAAATTGGATTTATATTTAGGGGTTTGCGAAACATACTAGATAAAACTACAATCAAAATGACATATAATGCACTCTGCGAGTCGATATTGTAGGTACTATGGTATTATTGGGTGGGGAGGCTGTGCAAAGACTATATTCAACCTCTACTTGTAGCGCAAAAATCTATTTTAAAACTATTTTACGAAGGCCGTTTAGATATCCATCGGAACTGCTCTTTCAAGAGTGTCAGGTGTTGGACGAAATTTAGTTTTCGGTGAAAGCGCCTCTTGTATATTATTTATTTATTTATTTTATTTATTTATTTAAAGAAATGCGCATTTTTTAAAACTACAGTACATTACATATTATCATTAGAGGCTCCGTTGTAAATAGTAGCAAAAAACAGAGTACTGCAGCCCAGTCCATCTTTAGATCAACGCTGCCTAACTAGGCCTAGGCCTGTACTAAGGCAAGCGTACCAAGAAAATAGTGGCTTGTGCATACTTTAAACTACATATGTTAAAAGAGAAAAAATATATAAAAATAGTATCTAATAATATTAGGACTTAACTTGAGGCAATAAACAATGTATGTAGAAATTAATCATTACTCTAAAAACTAGGTCATTGATATGTCAATGCGTCTGTCAATCTGTCGGTCTGCAAATTATATTTGTAAAATACCTATCATAGAACACAATAAAATTAATTTCAATAACACGAAAAAGGTAAATAATAAATAGGAATTGCAATGAATAGTGAAATAATCAAATTGAAATAATTATAGATGGAAAAAGGAATTATAATAAATAGTCAAAAAATTAGTATCACATTTTTGGATAAGCGGAGTAACTTTGTGTAGTAAAATCTCAAACTGATCTGTAGTCATTCTTAATCGTTTTCTAAAATAATCAGGATCTCTGAACTCCATTCCACCAATAAAGAATCCGAAGCACCCAATAGCTTGCGTCGGGAAATCCTCCCGCGTACCCAAAATTTATGTTTCTTTAAAACTTTAAAAATGTAACTTTAAAAAAAAAATACAACCGACTTCAAATAATTTTTGCAGCTATTTTCCAGTTATTTTAATTTTAAAACCAAACTACTGAACCAATTTTGATTAAATTTCTATGGGACCAATCTGAAAGTATATTCTTTCAAATACAAAAAGAATTTTCCAAATCGCTTCATAAATGACGGAGATCTGAGGTAACTAACATAAAAAACATTCAACCGAATTGAGAACCTCCTCCTTTTATTGAAGTCGGTTAAAAAAAAAATTATCCACCTTCTTTAGCTGTATGGAGTGAAATATAAAAATAAGAACTAATTAGAGATTAAATCAAGCAAGTTTTATTTTCCTTGCCTTTATTTTAGCAACAGTGGAAACGATCTCCTTTAAATCTATTGTTTGAGCTATTTCTTGTTCTATAGATAAAGTCGACAACCCCACAAGTCTTTCTTGGGTCATTGTGGAGCGCAGATACGTTTTAATTAGTTTTAATTTAGAAAAACTGCGCTCACCACTGGCCACAGACACGGGAAGTGTCAGCAACACCCTTATTGCAGTTACTAAATTAGGTAAGATATCTAGTAACCCATTTTCACAAGTATAATTTAAAAGTTCTCGTGGCGCAGTGTTATTTGGTACTATTCTTGCAATAGCTTGTAATTCGCTGCATAACTCAGTTGCATCAACATCCTTAGAGTCTCCATGACTAAGAGATTCTTCCAATTTTACACAGTGTTCCAGAACATCTTTGGAAGTTTTAATCTGCATCTCATGAACATTATAGAGAAATCCAAAAACATTATTAGTGTTATTGCTCTGATACATACGCTACCAGATCGCCTCGGCGCGCCGCCCCGCAAAATACGAGCACCCTAGGCAATTGCCTAGTTTGCCTATATGGACGGGCCGGCCCTGATTATTGGATGCTAATGAATATTTCTTCCCCATGTTTTGTGATCGATACCAAGTTAGCACCTTTTTGCAAAATAATGTCTTGAAATAGATCGCGTTAAATTGTAAAAATAAGCGACGCAGCGCCTAAAGCAATACCGCTGTGGCTTGCTGCCACGCACGGACTGGACTTGCCAAGGGAAAGTTGAGCGGGTCGCAATACACGGAAGGACCATTTTTGCTTGTGCAGCATACCATTCTACTGAAATTGCGCTTGACAAAAAAAATTTTTTTGGTTTTTTGGAAGATTGTAATGGAAAAGGTAAAATAATTAAAAATAAAGCAATGTTACATTATGAACATTTACTTCATACTCATTACCAACATGGTTTCAAGTTGCTAACCCTTATAGATTCCAAGAAAAATGCTATTTACAAAAAAGTGATGACTTCAGATTTTATTTATTTTTATTAGGAAAAAAATCAAAACATTGAAATTCGATATCGTAGTACAAAATATTGAAAAATTTTCTACAACTCATATTTTTATTATAAATAAAATACAAACGGAGCTGCCATGGAAATCACCGACGAAAAATCGGGCCCATCATATATAATTATTACGCTTCTAGGAGGTGAACGGTGGATTCCGGACTTACGACCGGCTGTGGCAGGTTTAGGACAGCTGTCTTGCCACATGTAAGCGTCCACCTTACCACCCATTCACTCCCCCTTCGAAGCCATAGAATTTGAGATGCAGAAATCGCGGTTTTAGATAATTTTCCTAGAAAGGAGTTGATTATTTTCCTGGAGAGACCAAGATCTTTAAAAAGGTGAAACAAAGCGTGAAGGTGAACAGTGAAGCCATTCCGGGTGACGGCATTTGCGAGGTCATGGTATTTATTTAATTTGTACTCGTGGTCTTTTGGGATATTTGATTCCCATGGAACAGTTAATTCTACGATAAGGACCATCTTCCGAGATAGAGAATAAAGAGTTATATCTGAACGCAGGCCTGTGCATCTGAGACTTTCAGGGAATTTATACTGCTTAGAGACCGAATCGACCTCCATAATCCAATCTGAAGCTTTCTCGATTATTGAGAAAGGTTTTGCAGTAAGATGTTTTTTTGCCTTTAGAGCCAACCCGCACAAACTGTATTGGAGGTTTGGAGGATACTGTGGAACCCTTGTTGGCACGAGCCACTGAGAGGCTAAGCACCTGGCGAATAACAGCAAGGACTTTGTCGTGGCGATAAGTGTACCGTCGTCCTTGATCCAAGGCCACCTTGCAGCCAGCTAGAATGTCTAGCTGTGCAAGGGGTGTTGCTACAAAGGGGACATGAACTATCCTCGGCATAGCTCTAACAAGCGAGGTTACTGGGGTCTGGAAGTGTATGCTGAAAGGCATTTAAATAAAATTTCAGCTTTTAAATAAATGTTCCTGGGAGTGACGTAAATTTGATTGCAAAATGTCAGTTTTCACTGTTTGAGAGAGGTAGTCGCCTTAATGTCAGAATGCGGTGATCCAGCCATTTTTGCAATATTCAGGCTATTTTGAGCTTTTCCTATTGCTTCATTCCAAGAGTCAGCCTCAACAAGTATGACAGTATCGTCCGTGAATGAAAATAAATGACCGTTCTAATTGGTCGACCTTGATGTCAAGTATTGCCTTGAAAAATATTACAATGCTCCATCCTGTATTAGCTACTCTTTGACAAATCTGTCATTCACGTAGGTACATGGATTTTTTATTTTATAGGCCAGGTTTGTATGGCTGACTGTCAACCCTTTTTGGTGGGATTTTCTAAATGCAAACCTAGCGAAATAAAACACTATTATTTTGAGTCATTAAAATATTATTCAAAAAAATATAAAGCGTAGAAATGTGAAGAGAATTCAAGTTTAAGTTGGAAAGCTTCCAGTGACCACTCGAGATACGTGTTGCCGGACTGCGTCATCCAATATTCCCTAAGGAAGAAAAATAATCACTAATAAATATAATGTAATTTTATATTATTTTTCACTGTTTTAGAGAGTTTACATTCTCTTTTATTAAAATCTATACCAACCACAAATATTCCCACTAACTAGCATTAGCTAGTGGGTGGGAATATTTCCTTGGGAATTGACCTTTGTTTATAACTATTCTGAATAAAGTAAACGCAAGAAAGTGCAGTGAATACCGAACCATCAATTTAATGTCCCAAACCCTAAAGCTCTTTCTCTAGATACTACGTCCCAGAATATATAGGAAAATAGAGTAGCGAGTGAGGGACATGCAATTCGGCTCTGGAATAATCTAGGAACCAGAGATGCATTGTTCATTATGCAGGTCCTAATTCATAGATGCAGAGATATTGGTGACCCATTTTAGATGTATTTCATCGACATCGAAAAGGTATTCGATAGAGTTAGACACAACAAGATTGTCAAGCATAGATGATAACAAGTTAGCGTAGACAATAAGAGTTTGTGCATCATTGCCAACCTCTACTATCATCAACGAGCAATCGAAATGGCAGAATATTTCTGAAGAGGTGAGCAGTCAGACAAATCTATGTAATATTAACTCTGCTTTTCAACCTACATACAAATGTATTCCGAATTTATTTATCTTTAAGGAAACTAGAAATCGAAAGCGGCATTACGATCTACGGTGTCAACATTCACAAATTAAGATATTTTTTTATTTTTTTATTTGTTGAGTGGGGCTTTTCTAAGGTCTTTATGAGCCTTGTAGCACTGCGACCATTGCTGATCTATTGCGTTCGCCATCTACTACGTTCTCCGCTAAGCCTCGTGTCATTTAAGAACCGCAGCAGTCTTTTGCGCCAGATTGTTTTACCTCCTCAGGTTGGAAGGTAATGATTACCCAAGTGGGTGTATCTTTTATGCATCAGCGGGTCACACTCGCACATGAGGTGCTGGGGAGCTTCCTCTGCTCCTTGGTAGAACCTGCACATTTTTGTGTCTCTGAGCTTGAGGTTGAACATGTGTTTGTTGTTCCAGTGGTTGACGGATTGTTCTAAACATATTTGTTTGAGCATTAGGTTTGCACAAATTAAGATATGTCAATGACTTTATACTGATAGCCAGCAGTGCGGAAGAAGTCCCGGAACATTGACAATGTTACAAGAGTACGAGCCGAATATGGGTTTAAGACTGAACAGAACACCACAAGCACTAACTACACGGCTGGACTTTGAGAAGGAATTCCACAGGGTCCCATTGATAGACAGCAACTAAAACTCCAGCACCGAGCAATCCACAGAAATCTACTTGGATGGAATAGAGCTTTCCTCAGAGATTGAAACATCCAAGTTAGCATCGGTGACTGCCTTTCCACTGAAATACTTGCTCTAAGCAGAGATCCCCAGTATTGTCAAGCCGTTAATATAAACTCAAAATAAAGAGGACTTAAAATCAATATCTGCAGGGTCCCAACAACTGCACTCCATTTATGTCGACTTTTTGTGACCTATTTTCTAAGTATGATGCAATTAAATCCAAATCTATACCTCTTATTCAGTAATGTTTCAGTCTTACTACAAGAGTTTTATGATTACCTCAATCCATTCCATTCCAAAATACCATTCGACCTGAAGCCAAAACAAGTTGTAATAGCCAAAAACAAAAAAATAAATGAAAAAGTGACGAGTATCTACCTGTATATCTTTGCATCCTTGTATTGCTCTCTTGAGGGCCATCTCTAGGTAGTCAGCGTGAAGTCTCTGTGACATGTCCAGAAGAACAACCATACCTATAGTAACACAGATTTAGAAGTTAGTACCCCAAGTGTTAACATTAGACAGACTATAGAAACTATGTTTGAAAGCGTATCAACCACTTTTTAACGCGACGTTATAATCAACCCTCAAAGTGACACAAGTGCACGCGTGCTGATTGTCAGTCTATACCAAGAATTTCTTAAAATATTTATATGCATAAAAGATCTTTCATCATTTTAAAAGAGTTGTGAGGGACCACCCCTCACTAGACTCCAAATTATTCGGTGTGAGGTGGTGGTGTCAACTTGCAGGTTATCTCCGTATTAAAAGTCGATTTTCAGTATATCAGAAGGTGTTTATTGAGAGTTAGATATTGCCAGTTTGTAACGCTTCTCGAATGGATTATATTGACGCGGATGTATTGGCTATCTGCCTGAAGCTACGAGGGTGTATGGAGAAGGATTGTACTTGTGCTCCTAGTATCTCGTACTGGGCACGGCTCAAGTCTGTGGGAATGCAGACTGATGCTTCTCGCCTCGATAGTGGAAGGAAGGAAAAGGTAACCAAGAAGCCAGGGTACCGAAGTATGCCGTCGCTGTCTTGGGGACAAGATCACTCGAGGAATGATACTTTGGTCGCTTTTTTGCCGGTTTATATAGGCCGAGAAAAGTATTGTTCATCGTGCTGATTTATCGCTGCACGAGGTAGAATAATAGCTGAATGTGTGTCAGTGCATTTCACTGGAAATCAATGCATTTGTTGATTGCATGTAACGATACTTAAGGGCCGTTACAGAGTGATTCCCAACATGGGGTTAATTACCCCCAAAGGGGCAAAATGGCCTTTTCTTGAGAGGCATTTTCATAAAGACAACGATTAGATCATTGTCTAGTCACATGTAGCGTCCGTAGCCCCGTTGTCACCGGTTCTCTTCGTTGTTACCGAAGTTAAGCAGCGGCGGGCGCGGTCAATACTGGGATGGGTGACCGCTTGAGTGTTTGACTGCGTGATGCTACAAATGGACACCGAGAAGATGGTGCCAATAGGCAACAAGGCGGGTTCCACGAAAAGGCATATGCCTTGTGGGTAAAAAAAAAAAACAAAATTATTAACAAAATCATTTTTATTCATTCTAATTATTTACCTAATAAATAATCATTAAGTATCAGTTAGTGAATTAGAAAATTGCTCAATCACAGGTGAAATAATTCTCCACTTGTCATCAGTAGTACTTGTACATTCTATTAGAAAATATTTTCCTGTTTTAAAAATCGCAAAGTAAATGCTAAGGTGCTACACCTTTTTAGTGAATGAAGAAATATGTCCAGCTACTGAAATTAAAGATAAAACACAATTCTTGGACTTTGTAAAAAAAGCACACTTAAAATAGATTTTAAAAACAAACAACTAGCAACATTTTGGCGAAAGATTGGTGGCGAGTATCTATTATTTTCGGAAAAAACCTTGAAAATACTGATCCCATTTGGCACAGCTTAGTCATGAACGTGGATTTTCGACAATGAAAACAAAAGCAAAGAACCAAAGAAAAAAAATACACTATATAAAATCGAAGACTATCGCGGTTGTTTGACATTATAAATAGGATAGAAAACCCCGAGCCCAGCTCCCCACCACCGTTATAACCTACGCAGTGGCGGCAGCGGTATGCGGCCTACCCGCAAAACAACGGATTGACAACTCTTCAGTCTACCCTGGACAACGGCGGCTGCAACGTCAACGAAACTTCGGGTGCTACAAATTTCACGCGGTAAATTCGTTTTCTCTCCTATTTATAAAAATACACTAGCTAATTGGGTTTTTAAAGTAAACTTTTTTGGGGGTCTTCGCTAATATCTAATCAGCTTTATGGGTAACCTTAACCCCTAGAGCCCCAATTGGCCGATATCGGCCACAACACGATTCAGCGTGACGGCACCGTTTTAATTTTATTTTAATTTAATTTGTTTTATTTTATTATGTTAATATGTTTTATTTCAATTATGGGTACAGTGGTTTGGCAGTAATTAATCTTTTGGTGAGACAGTGTCTTAATTCAATTTTTTTACTAATTCATACAAAAAAATTTTTGGGACATCAACTTGTCAATCGGCTGAGGGGCCGAGGCCTGAAGGATTAAAAAGCTGGGAACCGCTGGTCTAAATCTGACACGAACCGCATGTTTTTTTTAATTCTCAGCAAAATACAATTTCTTGTAGTCAGCAAAACAATACGATATTCATTGGAATGCTGCTCCGTAATACGAAAATTACCACTGAAAACTATTTTTTTCCCTACCTAATGGTATATGGCACCCCGCCTAAAACTTTCCAGCCTTTGAAGGACACACACTCGGTGGCGCGAGACAGTTGCGAGGGAGAAACAAGACACTCTACCGCATGCTACACAAGGATATAATTTCTGATAATGCCTTCTCTCAAGGGACTCCATTGAAATATGAATGTAGAATGTTATGGTGTGATTTAGACTGTTATTAGGCCATGTGATGCCTATGCAATAGCCTTTTTTTCATACTGGCCACTTTGAAATTGAACAACTTTGGTAAGAGTTGGAATTCAAAATTCAAAGCAACGTTTTTCCTTTTTCAAAATCAGTTGTTTATTTGCCGTTCTGTCGATTGTTATTGCTCAGATATTTTCGTATGTCTAATAATAGAAAAATTGAACATTCACATTGCAGATTCTTGTGGTCTAGCATAACATTTAACGCAAATGTGTACTGGCAACAGCTGCAATGAATTATGGATTTATTTTCACAAATCATTGATCAGTTTTGAGACATCCATTTTTTCAGTTTCCTTTGCTTCTATAATAAGTAGGGTTATCAACAACAGACGTTCTTGTTGTATTACCAAAATAATCTTTAATAATTTTAATTTCAAAAACGATTGTTCAGCTGTTGACAGAAATAGTTATAAATAATATTAGTAAACTGGCACTCGTATCACAGCATTCCTCCTCCAATGCACTGGAAAGTAATGTTGTATGACTGGACGTCACAGATGCTGAAATTTTATTTAAATGCCTTTCAGCATACGCTTCCAGACCCCAGTAACCTCGCTCGTTGGAGCTTTGCCTAGGATAGTTCATGCCCCCTTTGTAGCAACACCCCTTGCACAGCCAGGCATATTCTGGCTGGCTGCAAGGTGGCCTTAGATCAAGGACGGTACACTTACCGCCACGACAAAGTCCTTGTTGTTATTCGCGAGGTAATTAGCTTCTCAGTGGCTCGTGCCAACAAGGGTTTGACAGTACCCTCCAAACCCCCAATACAGTTTGTGCGGGATGGCTCTAAAGGCAAAAAACATTTCACTACAAAACCTTTCTCAATAATCGAGAAAGCTTCAGATTGGATTCTGGAGGTCGATTCGGTCTCTAAGCAGTATAAATTCCCTGAAAGTCTCGGATGCACAGCCCTGCGTCCAGATATAACTCTTTATTCTCCTTGGAAGATGGCCCTTATCGTAGAATTAACTGTTCCATGGGAATCAAATATCCCAAAAGACCACGAGTACAAATTAAATAAATACCATGATCTCGCAAATGCCGTCACCAGGAACGGCTTCACTGTTCACCTTCACGCGGTGGAAGTTGGCGCTCGAGGCCTGCCAGCTAAATCTCTGTTTCACCTTTTTAAAGATCTTGGTCTCTCCAGGAAAATAATCAACTCCTTTATAGAAAAAATATCTAAAATTGCGATTTCCGCATCTCAAATTCTATGGCTTCGAAGGGGGAGTGAATGGGTGGTAAGGTGAACGCTCACATGTGGCAGACAGCTGTCCTAAACCTACCACAGTCGGTCGTTAGTCTGAAATCCACTGCTCACCCCCCAGAAGTGTAATAACACTATATGATGGGCCCGACTTCGGTCGGTGAATTCCATGGCAGCTCCGTTTGTATTTTATTTATTTATTTATTTAATTTATTTTGTTCAGCAAACTCAAAAATCATTGCAAGTTTTACAATTCCAATTTTTAGGGATTTAACACAAAGTAATAATTGTAATGATAGTGACTCCGAAAGGTCGCTTGAAAATCGCTTTTGTACTTTTGTTGCAAGTGTCTCAATTGTGGTTTGTCCATTTTGATCAATTTCCATTTTGGGCCCATTGGGACTACCGTGGGCCCGGGTGTGCCGCACCGGCTACACCCGCTTAATTATGCCTTTGAATAGGGGTCAATATTTCAACCAATTAAAAACATATTTTTCACATTTTGGTCTTACAGTTCCTTTTTAAGATCTTCTGGCAACTTTATAGGTAAGATCCAAATGTGTATAAGGGGTATCCAAGGTGTATAAGAATAGCAAACTTACCACTTCCAGCAAGTGCCACTACTGTCAGACACGGCCCACCGGAAGATTCCTCCACATGGGAAACATCCACTAGAGCTACTGGACCTCCGCTTGCATCCTCTAATATAAAAGAGGATATGTTAAAACATTTATCATGCAGGTTATGGTCATGGAGTGCACCTATCGTGCACCTTTTCTTTTCAAGGGTTTCCAGATGCCACGTATTACCTTATATTACGGGTTACCTCGTTTTTCAGGTTATAGCCTATATAGAAACCCCATAAATAAAAAAAAATGGATTTTACAAAAAAAAAACATTTTTTTCCATCTGGCGTCCCGCGGGCGGTTTCAATTTGGAATGTTCATCCGCACATGCGTGGTTAAAAAAACAGGTTTGTTTATGTTTTCTTTAAATTAAAATTGGATTGATAGCCGAAACCTACTACTGTGAAGACGATCTATAAGTCGGATGTAACTTTAAATTAAATTGTAAGGAGTTTTATGTATTTTTTTCACAAAATCAAGAGCTTTTGAAAACTCGAAAATAATAGTTTCATAAAAAATCCGATGTTTGTTTTAAAAAAATGTTTTATGACTTCTGTAAAAAAGTTTAAACCCCGTATTTTTGGTACCCTTAAATCAATAAGTGGCAGGTGGCAACCCTAACCTTTTGCTGAGGATGCTGACCACTGGAAAGATTGCATATAAAAAAACTTTATTATAGAAATTGGTACAGCTGACTGCTCGTTTTATCTCATTTTTATCTATATGATGTATGATGGGGTAGTGATGGGTGTGATCACGAATAGCAATAACAATAACGTGTGATATTTGCAATCACGAAGAACGCGTTACGAGAATTTGAAAGAAAATGCTATTTGAATCACGGCTACGAACAGCACCGCGTTGCCATCACTCGGCGCCGCTACGACGCGACCGATCACTGATCAGTGATCAGTTATTGCATATCGTCGTCGGCTACAAATGCGACCGATCAGTGATCGGCCGTTCGTTCTGACGAACGCCCGCGCCGGCTGGACGATGAGTGGCACGTTCATTTCGTACGATCATGAATGAGCCGTCACCGCATCACGGTCGCAGGTGCAAAATGTATTTAAATGAAGAAACAATACATAGAAATAGTTGTCCTTTACAATGGTGGAGCAGTCGGAAATATATATATATATATATATATATATATATATATATATATATATATATATATATATATATATATATATATATATATATATATATATATATATATATATATATATATATATATATATATATATATATATATACCCAAATTTATATCAACTATTTAAATCAAATTGCCATGTAGTAGCGACAAGTGTGCCTTGTGAAAGGGTTTTTTCGATAGCTGGCTACATTATTTCAGAAAGACGAACTCGGCTTAGCACCAAAAGAGCGAGAGAGTTAATCTTTCTGAACGCTAATTCTTCTAATTACTAATAAATATTAAGCAAATATAATGCGCGTTTCTGTTATCAGTTATCACATTGACGAAACTTTGTTACTTAACGTTTCACAGTACATTTCAGTACAATCACGAAAATCATGAGTAGCAGTTATTATCACGCGTGATAAAATACCAGTAACGTGATCGTCGCATGATTTAAAATTGAGAATCACGCCCATCACTAATATGGGGTAGGGTAACCCCCATTTCAAAACAGCTCAAAAAGTAAATATAGGCTAATCCATAAAAAATAACAATCAATCTTTTCTGGTACACGGTATTCTAATATGGATTGAATTTAATGCTGACTGATGAGACGAGCTGCTAGCTGCTTCTTATAAGTTTTATATTAGTTTTTACTTGTCATTTTGTTTCATCTATAGTTGATAATTTTATTATTCCTTTAATTCCATGATTTATAGTTGGGTTCTCAGATTCCCTACATTTATTGGAATCTCTACATTGTTATAAAATTATATATGAATACTATGAATTTAGAACAAGACAGAAGTTGTTGTAACATTTGTAGATAGCTACTAAGTTTTAATGTAATTGAGTAAATGTATGATAAGGACTTCTGGTCCTTTTATCCATAATTAGATTTAGTAAATAATAATGTTTTTTTTTTTTTGTTAAATCTAGCTATTGCAAATCAATAAAATATAACAAATGAAACAGAAGTCAACCTATACTCTGGCTTTCTATAGAAAAATATCTCACCTGAAACATCGTTCTCAAAGCCAGTCGCCATACTAGCAGTGCAAGCACAAACATACTCCTTTAAAGGTATACCGGCATCGATTAACGCCAGAACAGCTGCATTTACGGCCGCACAAAACTGACCGCCATCTGCCTGTTAGAAAATACATTTAGTTGAGACCTAGGACTTTTAATTGCACTATTTATGGACATCATTGATTAAAAAAAGGTTTTTAATTCTTTTACAGGATCGATTACCGCTACTTACAAGGTCACCTAAATAATCGGGAATATCAAAAACGTTAAACCGGAAATAACTTAAATAACACTTCATCCTTCTTCGATGTACCCTCCATTAAAATCAATGATGTAAAACAGGCATTTCAATCCGATGTTTGAGTGGTTAAAGTGGCATATGGCTGCTTTGAGTTTTTGCAGTCTTGAATCGCTGGCCGCGCTGATCATGACCAGCGCCAGATCATGATTGCTGAACGCGGTCCCAATAATGATTCAGAAAAAAAATTAAGTACTTTTCTGTTAATATATGTTTGTCGTTTTTTTTATTCCAGATAATTTCGGTGTGTCTTAATTTCAATTATTAATTATGCGTAAACCAGTAAACTTCAAAAGTTTATATAGACACTTTCCTTGATAACCTTTTCATCTATCGTATATGTGTTCATGCTTGCATACTCGTTTACACGTAATCACGAATTGAAAATATCACAAAATGCTTGTTTTTCTTACTAGGAGACTGTTTCAGTGTATTTTGAATTTTGTTGATTTAAAGAGAGAAACTTGTCAACGGAAATACAAATTTTGATCTAATTATAACATCAACTATCAGTCGTAGTGTTAATGTACACTGTTGCCAGAATAGGCGAAGTTTCCGCAGTTAGGCTACCTCTGACTCGATAACTACCCAAAAGGGCTTGCAGCTACTATGTCACCGATTAGACTACCCTCTGACTCCCTAACTATAAAAGTTCTTGAAAATAATGAGAAATGATTTCTCAATATTAGCGATATTTTACTTACCGCTAGATGGTGCAGCGCTTATTATTATTATTATTATACTAAATTTCACAAAAAATAAAGAAGTTAAAATTTTAAAAAAAAACATGTGTGGGTTTTTCACAATTTTTTAACAAAACTTGCTTATTTGCTCATACTGATTTACCCACTTCAAAGATGCTATAAGATGCGGTAACTAAAAACTCATCCTGTATATTTTATGCATATAGATTTTTATGTGTATAATTTGTCTATATATATTTTTACCTACATATCTATTTTATTTATTTATTTATTTATTTTGTTTCAAACGTAATTATAAAACACAAAAAATGGTCATACCAAGTAATGGTGCGAAGAAACAACGGCTCACATTTACATGACCATGCTCAGCGCATACCCAACTAGGCCAAATATAGCCTGTATCTATGCATACGACTTATTTTCTGACTTAGGTGGAGAAGCCTAACTGACATAGGTACTCATATAGATACATATACACATACACACTTACATATACATACATACACAAATATATAAATATAACGATCTAAATATATTATAGTATTATTCTTTTGCATTATATTACATTATGGTACAATTTGTTTAATATCTTATATCATTATATATTTATATCTATATAAACATGCAATATCTATCCAATACCTATAGAAATTACGTAATATTTATTAAAATTTTAAACTGATTAGTTGTCCGTAATGTCCGTTCTAGCACGAGCCTAGCTTAGTGGAGCGACATGCAACATTGAATTTATACATACACAACTATGGGTAAATCTTGCTATGGGTTATTTTCTTCGGTGTATATATAGTGTATTTTTGAACTACTTCTTTGTGAATTTCATGAATAAATAAATAAATAAATAGGAGCAAGCCACAGGAAAACCTGTAAGGCTTCAAATAAAAGAATAACCTGTAGGACTTCAATGTAGACATCGATCTGCGATCTGGGATACAATTCCACTCGGATTGCGGCGCTTAAAGCTGCTTTTAAATGTATTGAAATTTCGGTAGATTTCCTGTCTCCACGGGGTCGATTCTTCCGCTCACCTAAAAGGGAATTAAAGCATTAAACCACTCATATTATCTGGGTCAGTTTTAAAGCTATCGATATAAAATTTGCTATAGTCATAGAAGTTGCTGGGCCGCGCCTAGATCAGTAGTCGAAAATTGAAAATGTATGCCGAATTTTAAGTTTTTTTTTAAGATTTTTTTTTTTATCAAAGTGTCATCCTTTAAACGAATTCTTAAAAAAATAAATTTTACAAAAAACCAATCAAATATTAACAATATTATACAATTTTATCTTATGTTTTGAACTCTTGTAAATATCATATAGCCTTAAGTATAAACTTCTCGACCAGAAATTATGATTTATATCTTATTTCATGGCAACGAGCAAATGAAGTATTTTATTTTTATTTTCATTTAATGGCTGGCTGATAGCGAGCCCAGCAATGGTATATCGTCCTTTTAAAGAGTGGATATATTCGAATTTCAAATCGAACTTTCGGTATGTCATTCCGCATTTAAGAGACGATTCATTGTGAATTTTTTCACGTTTTTTGTATGTATGTATGTATGTATGTATGTATGTATGTATATATATATATATATATATATATATATATATATATATATATATATATATATATATATATATATATATATATATATATATATATATATATATATATATATATATATATATATATATATATATATATATATATATATATATATATATATATATATATATATATATATATATATATATATATATATATATGTATATATATATATATATATATATATATATATATATATAGATGCATTAATATGGAGATTGGCCGCCTGCGAATTGTCACAACAGAAAAACCACCGATCGGTGGTATCGGCATTCCAGTGGTTAAGTCACTACATTCACTCCATGGGAGATAGAATAGCATGATGTCGTTATAACTCCCTGGAGTGATGGGTTCGCCCATAATAATCGACACCTCTCAATGTACTTTGCATTTGAACTCAGTATCCTCGAGTTCTCCTCTGCAATAAGGAACTCCCGATACGCCAAGCATACGGACAGCATAGAAAGAGTCTGAAAGTGTTTTGTGCCATACCTCAATTATCAAGAGAATCTATGGATGGAGATCTACGAAAATAGACTAGCACAACTAGTCCAGCAGACACGGAAGACATGGGAACCGTGCAGATATGGCCTTATTGCACAGTGTAGTCCATCGTTAGTTTGATTGTTCATATGTAGTTGAGTGCATCTCCATTATTATGCCTAACTGGCGTACCCGGTGCCCCTGTACGTTTCACACACCTCAACACAAACTATGCACAGAACTCTGTCCTTTAACCACTGCTTCAATGACATCAACATCTATAAGCACAGCAAGTAGTCATTTCTCGATGCGGTGACGTCGACGTTGAGTCAGGATATTCAACATCAGCAACATATTATAATAATTTTCCATGTATATACATACTATCATTATTATTTTCCTATACATATATATATATTATTATATTCTATATTATTATTATATTGTCATAAACTCTCTCCATAAAATTTCATTATCTCACCTTATCTGTAAAGAAAGGTTTATGGTTAAATGGGAAGAAAACGTGACTGCATTGGTAAAGAAAGCAACCTCTCTATTGTTTCTAATTCAAAAAGCTTTTCACCATATCACAGAGAAACTGATGCTGAAAATCTATAAGTCATTTGTAAGACCCATTTTGGAACACGCCTATCAGATCTGGAATCCATACTTTAGAAAGGATATCGATCTTCTAGAGAAGGTCCAGCGAAGAGCGACTAAATTGCCCTTTAACTTGAACTATCTAACATACGAGAAAAGATTGTCGGCTCTCGGTTTGACCACTCTGGAACAACGCAGGGCACGGGGTGACTTAATCGAGACATATAAGATCCTAACTGCATCGTATGACGTTCCTGGGTTGCAGACTATCTACACCATGAGAAACTGAAACTCCATCTGAAACTCCAGCGTGAGTCATTCCATTTAAATCCCAAGAAACATTTCCTCAGCAGTAGAGTGGTAAATGAATGAAATGCTCTCCCAAGTGAAGTGATCAATGCCAAAAGTGTCAATGACTTTTAAAATAAACTGGACTTATTCCACAGAAATTGTAATGCAAGCACGGACTCAGGTGCATCAGCTTAAGCTGCCTTCCTGTTAAATGTATAATAATAATAATAATAATATCTAAAACTTTATCATTCACAGTGGTACAATGTGGCTCCTACTTTATATTACTGATAGGCTTATAAAAACGGGAAAAAATAGCCGTAGGAATATAATACATAAATCCATTGTAATAGTCTGTAAGGTTGTTTGTTTCTAAATAAAATAAAATAAATAAATACATATTTTAAAGATACAATTATTCTCACCTGTGGAAAACGTGGCCATACTGTATTGACAATTGACAAGGACACTGTCGTTATTCGGTCGGTTCTTGCCACTCACCTAGAAGAAAGTACATCATAGAGTTTGGATGTATTGGATTGTGGGCTGGCATCTGAGCCCGCGTGCCTTCAACCTTCGCATGCGGATCTTTCGTGCCTCCATTTGCTTACAGTGCACAATCTGCATTATCCAGTATATGAACTCCTGTATATTTGAGGCTTCTCACTCGTATTCAAAACTTGTCTTCCTAAGTATCGGTTCCTTAATTGCATTTGCGGTCCACGCTCACACAGTGCAGGAGTGTCCCAAATGCTCCTTCGACGGCAGTTACTCTGACATCCACCATGCCACCTACCTCGCACAAAGCTCGATGAGTTCACTCCAGTGGCTTAGCTACAGGGTTGGCAAAAACCCGGGTTTTATCAAAAAATATCTCCTTTCTAGAAAAATTATCTAAAATCGCGATCTCTGCATCTCAAATTCTATGGCTTCGAAGGGGGAGTGAATGGGTGGTAAGGTGAACGCTCACATATGGCAAGACAGCTGTCCTAAACCTACCACCGCCGGTCGTTAGTCCGGAATCCACCCTTCACCTCCTAGAAGTGTAAAAAAAAAATAATATATATATATATATATATATATATATATATATATATATATATATATATATATATATATATATATATATATATATATATATATATATATATATATATATATATATATATATATATATATATATATATATATATATATATATATATATATATATATATATATATATATATATATATATATATATATATATATGATGGGCCCGATTTTTGGTCGGTGAATTCCATGGCAGCTCCGTTTGTATTTTATTTATCCACTGGGTTATTTCGGGGATTTTCGGGCTTTTTTGGGGAATTTCGGGTTTTTCGGAGTTAATGAGAATTTTAAATTAATATATTTTAATTTTACATTTTATTTTATTTTATTACCATTTTACTACATTTTTTCTCCTAATCCAAATCTATTTACTACTTAATAAAGTTGTAACACTACCATGAAGGGAATTCGCCCGAAAATCGTTGTTGTCAGTTGTCGGGGAGGTCCCCTTTATTTTCACAACAGGATAAGAGTTAACAGTAACAACCGCTAGTGGCGCTGTTTCGGCGCGAAAGTATTGAGTAGTAGTGCAAACGATTTTAGAACTAAATAGTGTATATTGAAGTGTGTATAAGGGTCTTTGTCGCTTGAAGAGTATTGTAATAGTTTTGTAATAAATCAAGTTGAGTGTTCTACCGTGTTTTTGTATCTTCTGCTGCCTATCCACGTAACAATATTATCCATAAGTCATCTTATAAATCATGCCAAAAGTAGTCGGCATTACACTTGTCCGGCTAGTTCTGCATCAATTGAAAGAATTCTCAACATTTGGAATGGTCTGGAGTAAATTACGGAACAGACTGGGTGTGTCACAAATACATACTTTTTTTTCTTTTTGATATGATAAATGCTATATCGATATGATAAATGATATGATAAATGCTATATCCGTTCATTGATTTAATTATTATGAACAAGTATTTTTTCAAAAACCCACATTCGTCAAAAACCCTTGGGTTTTCTCAGGTGGGTTTTACCCAATTTAACCCAGTGGGTTTTTTCGGGTTGGGGAAAATCAAGCCAACCCTGCTTAGCTAGGTGTTCAAACGCCCTGGTGCCAAAAGGAAATTGGACCTTCATCACCCATCTCCTCAAATAAAAACAAAACTAATTAAATTGAAGTAAAATATGACTGACTTCTATGGTTATACCAATAAAAAAGATTCGGATATTAGGTATATTATATTAATTATCTTCAGGGACACCAAATTAAAGAGAACTGGCTGTTGTGCAATAACCGCTAGTGTTCATCGCAGTGGTTGAACCCAGATGCAGCTAGATAACATCCAAAATGCTAGATCAGCCGGAAGAAGCTCACATTGACGATCTGGTGGTCATGTGCCGGTGTTGTCCATCACAAAGTCCATCACAAAGTCAATAACGAAAATGTCAATGTACAAAGTCAATAACGCCTTCAAATAAATGATTGAATCTTGTTTCCGAGAGTTTTACAGCAGAGGCAATAAATAACTAACTGTCTTTAACATGGCAAACTGCTAGATAAATGGGTCAACATTTCAATTATTTATTTATATAGTTTTCATTACAAAAAATGTCCCCAAAATTCCCTTACAGAAGGGCAACTTAACCCTTCGGCTACGTAATGACCAAATTTGGTTGCACATCAGAACACTGTTGACTACGTAACAACCAATATTGGCCGCTTGCTCCCGGAGCGCACAGTAATATTACTTTCTAATTCGAACGCATCCTAAAATCCATACCAAATATCTCATTATTACCATAGATACATAGACGGACGCTGGATTTCTGGTAAAATTCCATTGTCAAACATCATTTTTTTTTTATTTCGAGAAATCAACATTTTTATTGGTTTTTATGAATATATATAAATACAAACGGAGCTGCCATGGAATTCACTGGAGTCGGGCCCATCATAATACTATTTTTTTACACTTCTGGGGGGTGAGCAGTGGATTCCGGACTTACGAACCGGCTGTGGTAGGTTTAGGACAGCTGTCTTGCCACATGTGAGCGTTCACCTTACCACCCATTCACTCCCCCTTCGAAGCCATAGAATTTGAGATGTGCAAATCGCAGTTTTAGATAATTTTTCTAAGAAAGAGTTGATTATTTTTCTGGAAAGGCCAAGATCTTTAAAGAGGTGAAATAGAGATTTAGCTGGCAGGCCACGAGCGCCAACTTCCACCGCGTGAAGGTGAACAGTGAAGCCGTTCCGGGTTACGGCATTTGCAAGATCATGGTATTTATTTAATTTGTACTCGTGGTCTTTTGGGATATTTGATTCCCATGGAACAGTTAAGTCTACAATAAGGGCCACCTTCTGAGATAGAGAGTAAAGAGTTATATCTGGACGGAGGGCTGTGCATCCGAGACTTTCAGGGAATTTATACTGCTTAGAGACCGAATCAACCTCCAGAATCCAATCTGTAGCTTTCTCAATTATTGAGAAAGGTTTTGTAGTTAAATGTTTTTTGCCTTTAGAGCCATCCCGCACAAACTGTATTGGGGGTTTGGAGGATACTGTCAAACCCTTGTTGGCACGAGCCACTGAGAGACTAATTACCTTGCGAATAACAGCGAGAACTTTGTCATGGCGGTAAGTGTACCGTCCTTGATTTAAGGCCACCTTGCAGCCAGCTAGAATGTGTCTAGCTGTGCAAGGGGTATTAATACAGAGGGGGCAAGAACTATCCTCGGCAAAGCTTCAACGAGCGATGTTACTGGGGTCTGGAAGTGGCATTCAAATAAAATTTCAGCATCTCTGGAGTCATAGAGCATTACCTTCCAGTGCATTGGAGGCGGAATGCAAAAGTCCCCAATTGTTGTCCAATCATTCTGGCATTGAAGGCCAATAGCATGAGCCATACTGTTGCTGTCGTAATCTCCCCGCAAAAAAGACTTCTTCAAGTCCAAGTCGCTCGTGGTTGTACCCCAGACCAGTACCATTCTGGCTGATTCCAGTAAGGAACTTTTTGTGGAAGTCTACGCGGGCTTGTAGATCATTTGAATCACTACGGCCACTTATTACGAGCTTCGATATTGCCGGATCTTTGGAATTGCACAGAATCGAATTTTTGGTTATTCTGGAGTTGGCGTAGATCAGAGAGGGCAGTTTTAGCGCTAGCCCAAAATTTTGTTTGGACCTGAAGAGAGTCGAGGGGTCAGTTGGTTTGGCTAAGGACAGCCAGGATTTTAAACTAGCTGCACCAGCGCATCTAGACGGGACAGTATCTAAATATTTTTGTACGTAAAAAGCAAAACGAAATATTACCTTTAGAGAATCTAATAAAAGTCACGATAGTATTTACAATTTCTAAATAGGGTTCCGTATTTTCCGTAAGACAAATACAAATACAACCGAGTTTTTTTCACTTTTTCGACTTTCCCATATTTGTTCATAATTATCTAATTGTTTTACAAAATGAGATTTCAATATTCTTTATACAAAATTTCAATGCGATTATTGCAGTTATTTTTTTTTTATGATTGCTAAAGTAGTTCTATAGTTATAGTACTTTTTGTCAAGTGCGGCGATATTGCAAGAATTTCCAATTAATTGCCGCGGTCTGCCATGAAATTATGCCGCTACTCGAAGGGTTAATAGGTAATCCCGACATAAACCTAATATATAGTCTTGTAAGTATACATATCTGATTCCTGCTTAGTTTTAGTAGCTTTCAGTTTTAGTAGCTCAGCTCCTGGAAGTTATCAGAAACCAATCTGTGCTCATTTGATATTTTTGCAGTTTAGTAAAATCTTCTACATTCAAGATGATTTTATGTCACCCCTCTATATTCACCACATTGATTCCGAATCTGTAAACATCTTTGCCCTGACTCTATAAATAAACGAGACATACTTAGGCCTTTAAAAATGCCTCTGACTGAAAAAAACATTCCCATAAAGATATTGGAGTTTGTAGAAAGCACAGGACTGAGTAACAACTGTACGCGAAAGAAGGCACAAAAGGTCTGAGAAGGTCGCAGTGCAACTGGGTCAGAAGCCGGACTCCAATGCCTCTAATATAGTCTAGGTTTTCTTAATTGAAACTAAACTTGTATGCTACAGCAAAGTGGTAAACCCTGCCCGAATTGTTTTAAAAACACTTTACCTCATGGGGCCCGTATACAGCTGCCAATATTTTCGTATTTCCTTGCTCCAAGTATGCACTTCCATCGGGTTGGTTGAAGACGCCGAGTTTGCAACGAATATTTCTCAATTCATCGGGTCTCCTGCCGTCCAGGCGCAGACCTTGGTCCGACAACAAATCCAGCGGCATTTTCCAACATAAAACAAACTTATTTTATTGTTTATACTTTATATTATAGGTTTAGTTTCCAAATCCGGCTTTTAGGTTATATTTTGGCAGCACGACAGACAGCGTCGGACGGACCCGTCTACGACCCGTCTGTCAAGTGTCAGTCAATTAGTGTGGGCGTAATGAGCTTTCATATGTATTTTGACGTTTCGTACGATATACGATTTTTTTGTTTAATATTTTTTATATTAATTATTAAACAGTGAACACGTTTAACACATTTGCTTAAATTTTATTTAATATAGTAAATGTGTAGTTTTAACAATAAGTTAAAATAGCTAAGACTATAAATAAATCCAAAAAATAAGTCGATTAGACGAATATAATCATATTTAATATTATTAACGTAATGTCTGGAATGGAATGAATTAATTGTCAAAATCTAGACCTAGACAAATTTCCTGTTAAGTTTTAGGACATAGGCAGATACAAAAGTGTGCTAATTAATTGAGACAAATAATAATTTTTTCTTCATGGTTTATTGATTAATGTTAAAGTTAAAACACAATCACTAAATATTAGTAATTTATGTCCAGCATTAGCATATATGTATTACGGCAGCGCCACACTAGTCCTATGTACGTAACGTACGCGACGAATTATGATATCACGACCCTTGAATTTGCATGAAAACAGTTGACAAACACACTTTTCCTACGCTCGATGCGTATGACAAAGTGTCTCTATGCCATCTGTTTTCATGCAAACTCAAGGGCCCAGATGCCATAACGCGTTGCTTACGTTGCGTACATGGGCCAAGTGTGTCTTAACCCTTATAGATTAAATTTCATTTATCACGGATAAGTATCGTAAGACAGTATTCGTAACCGCAACTCTATTATTGAGGTTTGTTTTTCGTTACTAATCCTAATTTTAAAGACTTCTTTTTGATAGCCCATAGATTTTCCATCGGGGTTAGGTCAGGTGAGTTGACAGGTGAAGAGAGTTTCTGTATATGAATTCCTTGAATCGTGGAGCTTTCTATGACTGACGCAAAGAGAGGGAATTTTGCTGTTAGTAGGGATATTTAATAATAATTCGGGAAGTATGGTAAGTTTTGGAATTAAGGTGTGGTTGTTGAATTGAAGACGTTTAAGATAAAACCTATCTGCCAAAAGTTGACAGCTAAGGTTGACCGGGGGCTCACAGGATTCGACGAGGAGGGCATTGGTAGGGGAACTTCTCATAGCACCGATGGTGCATCTGAGTCCCTTAAATTGCAGGCAGTTTAGTTTATGTTGCAGGTGCTTGCTTAGCGGGGAAAAAATGAAGACAGCATAATCAATATGTGACCGAATTAGGCAGTTATAAATAAGTTTAACAGTAAAGGGGTGGGAGCCCCACCATACCCCGCTGATGGCCCGGAGGATGTTCAGAGACTTCTCACCACTGGCCACAACCTGGTCGATATAGCTCCTCCATAGGAGTTTTGAGTCCAGGGTAACACCGAGAAATTTGACTTGGGATTTGAGTGGTATGGATGAATCCTTATAGGTTATGCTCACTAGAGGGGGGATTTTTCTCCGAGAAATGATTACGGCACTGCTCTTGGGAGGAGAGATAGCTAAGCCTTCGTTATTTAAGAACTCTTCCAGTGCTTCAATCGCTTCGGAGATCCTCTAAATAGTGGCAGAGAGGTTGGGTGAGGAATCATAGATCACCACGTCGTCTGCATATTGAAGGATTTTACAGTGGCCAAGAACGACGTCCTCCACTCCCCTTGTATAAAGGTTGTAAAGAATGGGAGAGAGCACGCTACCCTGAGGCAGTCCCTTGAAGACTGATCTGGAAATTAGATACGAGGAGGAGGGGGTGTGGATTTTGCGGTCCTTCAGAATGTTGCAGATGAAGAGACTCAATTTATCCGGGACTCCTAGGTTAAGGAGTCTATTTCTTAGTAGGGGGAATAGATCATTATCATAGGCCGCCTGGACATACAGAAAAACGGCAACAAGGAACTCACTGCGCTTAAAGGACAGCCAAATGTCAGTGGTAAGAACAGAGATGTTGTCAAGGGTGCCCATGTCCCGTATGAAACCGAACTGAGTCTTGGACAGCTGGACTCTTGATTCAAAAAACCATTCGAGTCTATTTTTTATCAAGTGTTCGGCAATTTTGCAAAGGGATGAAGGGTTATCAGGATCTCGGCCATTTTTGGGATCGGGATGAGAATTTGAGATCTCCAAGCGGCGGGGGGGGGGAGTTCCTGTCCCAAAGAACCTGTTTAGTAGATTTAGGAAGTATGATAGGATAGGGAGGGGAGAAGAACAGATAAAGGAGTAAGGGATAAAATCCTCCCCGGGCGAGGAATCCTGCTGTTACTTTAAAAATAATTATTACAACGCAGTCCACGCTCAGAGGCTGCCAAGATTTAGAAAGCGTTTATTGGTATCCCGGATTCGTACAATGCCGCCTTCATTTAAAATGCGATATAATAGGTCTTTTCACAGAACTCCGCTCTTACCCCTTGCCTTTTTGGGCACAGAGACAATAGGCGTTGCTGGTTCGGTTTTACAACACTATTGCACAATTGTTGACACACGGGTTAACTTTTCGAAGAAGTAAATCTGAGGGCTATAATCTTTCAAAGAATACAGCCCTTAACCGTGCGTGCCGGCCCGGAGACAATAGATGAGACATCGCCCTTCGGGTTACAATTTTATTCCGCCACTAATTGTTTACGATTTAAAAGGAAAAATATGAGCAAGGGGACCTTGTCCAAATGGAGCTGCTAAAAAGAGAAAATGGCGCTGCCGCTATAGCAGCGCCATAATTCTCATCATTAATTTAGTTATCTGATAATTGATCTATGATAATTATATTATAATATAGGATAAGGTTATCAAACGGTCTGTGAGAAACATATAGCTTGACACCTTAGTATTATTTAGTTAATTATTGTAAGCTGGATTGTTAGCATAACATAACATAAATTACTAAGTAAATATACTAACACATGATAAAATGTTTCAGGTCCGATATGTAAATCAGTAAACATTTAAGCGTTTAATTAAAGTACATAGTAAATTGGGGTGATTAGATTAATTACTTATGTAATAAGGGTGATATGGTAATTAACTTTAATCTATGGTACAAAAGCGCCCCTAAATCATCATATCACCGTATTGAGTTGTTAGTTATAAGTAGGGACATAATTATAAATTTAGTAATATTTACGTGCACGGCCATCTATTAGTATATTGGCAGACCATTTTGGAAAGGGGCGCACCTTTTTAGATCTTTTGACCAATAAGGGAAGGTGTGAAATCGTTCCGGCCAGTTAAAAGCATAGACATGGCGTTTAAGGGGCGGAATGATTTTTTTAGTAAACAGTGTAAGAAAAGCGAAGGACGCCATGTGCAGTTGCAGAAAGAGATCTGAGATGGGCGGGCACCTTTTCGGGTGTTATAGACCGACGTCAACGTGAGATCAATGTAATCGCGAGTTATCATAGGGCAATGAGCCCTTTAAATAATAATAATTAATAAGTTCTGATAATACACGCTAGTTAAACATAAATATCTTTTTTAATTGCCTGGAAGACGTGGGAGTTTAAAGTGTCGTCAGTCAGCAGCAGGAAAATCGAAGAAGCTCCACTGCCGAGGCCAACCTGGCTAAAAAAAAGGGTGCTGTAGACAACGAACGAGGGTGAGTTTACATATATTATTACAGTCCACTGGGGACTTGCCTTGATGCAAAAGGCATCCGAAAAAGCACACACTCTTCGCTGATAGAACAACTGCAAACGGTGGAGAGTCGCTGACAGTTCTGGCAGGCTATGGAGAAATAAGCCACTGGTGGGCGCTCAGAGAATGGGGCTGAACGAGCCGCGTGCTATTCACTTCATCATGGTTAGGACAGGTGGAGAGAGCCAAGTAGTCGGCGAATTGGATTAGGACCTATTCCTTTAAAGGGGATAAGTTGGCGGAGTTCAAACCACGGCGGAATCTCTTAACCATATTCCAAACTAAAGTGCTGGGTGTGTCTGAATAGAGGTTCGTACAGAACTTTTTCCATCCAACTCTTTTTATGGACTTAAGAAGTCTCCTAGTCTCTTTCGCAGCTTTGTGGTAGGAGTTGTAGTTCTCTGATGACATCTCTTCGATAGGAAGAGAGGGATGCCTTGCGTCTCAATATTGACTTGCTGCAGTCGTTATCCTACCAAGGGGGGGGGGGGGTGAACGGAAGGATGTACTTTCAAACTGCCTTCTAAAGCAGCTACTAGCCGCTGTTGTAAGGCAAGAAATAAGTAAGGAATAGCACTATTCCAGCGGGGTAGATACTATTGGTGGAAGGTCAATCGCTGCGGCCTCTACGGATAAAGTAAATTTAAACAAACTGTCAAGAGTGTATACCGGTTTAAAAAGGGGACGACGTTTACGTGTGGTTCTCGTTACCCGAGTACCATGCACGTCTATCAGGATGGGGAGTGGTCACTGCCGGTTTAGTCACCGAGGACAAGCCAGGTGCTGTCAATAGAGATGGAAGATGAACACACTGAAAGATCTGGAGCTGACGGACGATCTGAGGCAAGAGGTACTAACGTAGGGGGTCCATCGTTGAGGATACAGGGGGACATTTTGTACACGCTGTTCAGCAATGCCTCGCCCTGTCGGTCTGAGAAGGCACAACCCCATGCTGGCGAGTGCGCATTAAGGTCTCCCAAAATAAAAATCTTCCCTGTAATACTGCCTACTACTTGGAACCAGCAAGCCTCCGAGTTAAGTGATCTGGGGAGATGTATATGGAGAGGAAAGTTAAATTTTGTATGTGGGCCGCTACCATTTGTGAATTTTCTGGGAGAGGAGGAATGGAGAGAGTGGAGAAACTAAGAGAGCTATTGATCAAGAGCATAGCACCTCCTTTGCCATCCGGACGTTCGTCCCGCGGGCAAGAATATTCTGGGATGTGAAAGGGAGTGCAGCGAAGTAGCCAGGTTTCCGAGATCGCTGCCACGTCGATCCTATTATTTGAAAGAAGCTGAATCAATTTCTGCCTTTTATGGGGAGATACTGCGGCATTTCCACTGAAGGACTCTGAGCATCTTGAGAAAAGGGAGTTTTTTTGAGGAGGATAGAAAGACACAGCAATGAAATTAAAAAAAAGATTTAAAAATAATAATAATAATAATATGGAGAAGAAATAAAGAAGCGAGGGACGAGTGATAGGGCGTTACGTTAAGAGGCGGATGACAGTCCGCCAGCAAGGGATTTTACAGAGGGAAGGTCGGACACCGTTCTAAAGGAGGTGGTATCGCAGCAGGATGAGCCTGCAGAGTTTCCGTTATTTTGGGATATGAGTAAACGCAATAGGGACGCAATTTCCTCCAGGGTCGTGGGCTTAGGCTGTCTATTAAGGCAGCTGCCGTTCTAAACCCTGTCGGGGAAGTAGTCCTATCTCAGATCTGAGGTGGAGGCGGCCTGGCGACGAGGGTTGGATGCGGGAGGAGAAGAGAGTTTCCTCTTTTTGCCTTTCCCTTTTGCTTTATCAGACCTTCTAGGGTCAGTGGCGTGCCCAGGGTTCGTAAATAGGGCAAGCCCGACATACCTTTTTGTGTTTTTTTACGCTTTTTATAGTAAAAAAGTGGTACCTCTTTACTCTTTAATCTTCAGTTTGAAATTTACTGCTTGGGTCGTACATTCAATAAAGCACACTGAAAGCATGCTACTGCAAGACAGAATTTAACATATACTTATCAGCAGTCGCATACCTCTAGTGGCTTTAAAGGACTCTCTTGCGTCGTTGCGTCTCAAACGAGGTGCTGAGTTATTTTGTAGATTGTTTTCATAAATTTGATCAAATTCATATTGAAATTCAACACGTAACCAAGTCTGAAATTCCTTTATTTTGTTTTCCTTCATTAATTCCTATAACCCACATCGACTTGTGATTTTTGAAGAATGTTGTACAAGCTCTCAGCTTTTTCAAAAATTCGGCGGAAAACAAGGTGAAAATTTTTAAATGGAATGATCGCATCGAGTTTTCAAAATTCTCCGCTGCTAAAACCGTATCCCCGTCCCAGTCCTGCGGGTTGTTACATGTGTCAGAAAACAAAATAATAAGAATACATTACTGACCACAAAGGACAATTTCCTCCATTTTTTATCAGGCACTAAAAACCACAAATCAATTGAAATTACACAATAAAAAATTAGCCCGACGTCACTCGCACATTTAAATCCAAACTAATTATAATGAAGTCGCGCTTTCTGTTGACACGTTCGCATTCACAGTTCGCATTCAACGTCATGGCTAAGCAAGCCCGGCTTAGCTCCCGATACAAAAGTTGTATATAGACATATATTGTTTAGCGTAATTTGCCACAGGTGCGAATGAGAGGAACACTGATTTTGAAAGCCGCATTGAAAGCCCAATATGTGCGAGCGAAACAGCAATCGCGCCCTGTCGATAATTATCGCACCTGTCGATAACAGTTTTTTTCTCGCGTGGAGCGAGCTGTGCGCGTTAGATGGCAGTAGTAGCGCTAGCAAAATAATTTATTTAATTGTTTTTTTTACGAATTGTGTTATTAATTTATTTAATCGTTAATTTGGAAGTATAGGCAAGCCAGGCTTTTCGGCTTATATGAAGAGACCGCCACTGTCTAGGGTCTATGGTAACAATTCTGAGGAGACGGGACGGGGAAACGTTGCGAAAAGAAGGAGGCTGGGGAGGGTTAATTGCGGTAACCGTAGCATAAGAGTTCCTGTTAATTTTGGGGAAGCGGGAGGACGCTTCATTAAATGAAATGCCGTCTTTGGCCATAAGCTGCTTAATTGCCTTTTGCCTCATATACTCTGGGAATGAAAGGTCATTAGCTTTGTGTTTTCCGCGACAGTTGACGCAGACCGTGGTTTCCCTGATTGATGTAGGTTTCGCCGGGTGGGCTTCTCCGCAACGGAAGCATTGTGGGGAATTAGCCCTGCACGTTTTGATAAGGTGCCCAAAACGGAGACATTTCGGCATTGCGTGACGGGGAGAGTATAACTCTGCACAGGGAGTGAATTATAAAATATCATTATACGTTCCGGTAGCTTTGGCCCTCGAAGGTAATAACCACTGTCCTGGATGGTTTTTAGACGGTGTTACCCTGAGGGTCGGAGGAGCGGAAGTTTAGTCGGCTGATGCTTTTCGCTTTACATGTATTGCTATAGTTAATTGCCTCGATAATTTCCTCATCGCTGAGGTCATTATCCAGGCCCTTAACAAGTCCGAGCCGCATTGTGGCGAAAGAGGGGATGAATGCGAAGTAGTCTTTTTTTTAGGAAATCGGCGGTTGCTACCTTGTTGGCTGAGCTGCCCGTTTAGCAACCTCAATCCGATTTCGACCTGTTTTTTTAACGAGGAGAATATCGGCTACCTTATTTTTTGGATTAATTTCCCAACTGAAAGGGGGGAAATGTTCATTTACGTCCGATGGATTTGGTTTGTATTGAATGAATACTAAGAAGGATCCCTGAGAACCCTTCCTGTACAGATTAGGTACTATGTTTGGATTAACTTCGCGTTCGCCCACGGAAGCCACGTCTAAATTGGCTCCCACAGGTGCTCACAGATCCATATCTTCTACAAAAGTTTCGCCTATGTTTGATGGGGCCAACGGGTGTGCTCCCTTGACCCCCCTGCGGCTAATTCTATGCCAATGGAGTCACAGATACCTCATTAAAAGCGTGGTTAAACAGAGAAAAACAAAAAAGGTGAACCCTACAAAGTGTACATTTATGTAATAATTTAATAATTACTCACCAAAACAGGTGGGCAACGCCCAGCGGAAGTAAGGAACAAACACTGGATAGCACAGACACAGGTTAGAACAAGGAGAACAATCGGAGACAAACACGAGTTCACACACGCAAAACGCGACCACCACTGTTAGCAATCCCTAATAGAATCCCAATGTCTCGCTCTACGATTTACACGCAGTGCGGTAAGTTACAGTATGTCAATATATACGATAAAAGTCTACCGTTTCCTTCCGCTTCCAGTGACTACAATCGTATATCGTGTCTCGCCCAGGATCCCAGCCTTGTGGGGCCTAATTTAAAATAACATGCTCAATTTGTCTATGGCCCATGTAAATCAAACGGACCATAGACAAATTTGGACTGCAAAAATTTTGAGTATTGCCCACGTATTGCCCTCTTTTTTGACAGCCGTCTGACATTTGTCACGTGTGGGTCGCGTGCGTGCGTAGTGTCACCGTAGGTGTGTTTTCAATCGGTTGATTTTAATCGAATGAGTTCCCTAATAAGTCTGTGATCGAATGCTATTCGCTTAATAAATAGATAATGAAAATCAGATTTTGTATTAACTGCAATTCAAATTACACGTTTCATTTTTAATTACGTCTCACTTTTACCGGTTAGTCCTCAAACATGCAGTCGATATATTCAACCGAGGAGAAGATTTTTTACGTGCAAACACAAATAAAAAGCTTTCCCGATTTTCCAAAACCCGGCGTAATATTTCGGTAAGTTCAATGTTTTATTCGGGATGAGTTAGGCACCATTAGGCACGTAATAAATGGGTTAACTGCAGTATAGGAACCTCTCCTGGATTTTTGATTTTTAAACGTCACCGGACTATATTCGCCACGCAGATTCCGAATCTGCAATAATCTTTTGTCGCTCTCAATAAATAAGCGAGATATAAGCTGTGTTCGCGGGCGACGGAACAGCTGCTCAGAGCTGCTCAGAGCAGTTAGCGCAAGAGGGAACGGAGTAGAACGGATATGACGTATTTCACTGCTTCCGTTACAAGGCACGCGAACGCGTTTGCTGTCAGATCCGCGAACTGTCAGATCGTCGGCGTCGGTTAAAATAAATAAAAAGAAAGGTAAATAGTAAAAATAACATAAAATACTTTTGTCCGGACTATAATTAATGGTACTACTTAAAATACAGAGAATAAAGCCGAATAATAGATCGAGAAACAAATAAAAGACATCAAGTGAGGCATTTCGCCCTACACAGCTACGTAACAAGAACCAAAACGACGAAAAAAATCGACACGGCGACGCGGCGGACAAAACTTGACACTCAAAATTCAATAAATTGTCGCGCAAACGACTTCCCGACGACAGCTGTCAGTTCTTCTTCATCTTTGCTCCGTCCGGTTCCACCTTTGAAAGGTGGGGCAGTTAGCTGTTCCGGAACAGTTGTTCTACTCCTTTTTTTGGCTCCGCGAACGCGTTTTCACGGAACGGAGTGGGGCAGAACAGTGCACGCGAACGCGTTACAGCTGCTCTGAGCGGCTCTGAGCAGGTGTTCCGTCGCCCGCGAACACAGCTCAAGGCATTTAAAATTTGCATACTAAACGTCAAAAAGACGGCCATATTGCTTCAGAAGTAGTGTCGGAATATACTTAGTCGATATACCGCGAGTTCTCTAATATCGATAACAATTCGCGATTTTAGAAAAATGATGGCATGGTCGTGAAAAAACATGTGCGATATTAAAAAATAATAGTCTATTTTCGAGGGTTTTTTCAATGACTTTGCGTTTTGATAACAAAAGGTATCCTGAAACAATAGAAAATTCCTAAATATCTGAATATCCCCGCAAGCAAAAATTTTTTTTCGAATTTCGCGCGAAATTCGAAAAAAATTTTTTGCCTGCGGCGCTATTGAAGTTAACATGACAATAGAAAATTCCTAAATATCTGAATATCCCCGCAAGCAAAAATTTTTTTTCGAATTTCGCGCGAAATTCGAAAAAAAATTTTTGCCTGCGGCGCTATTGAAGTTAACAATGTTAACGTGTCATGTCATGACAATGTGTTAGCGATATTTCGTTTTTTTCCAAGGTTTTTACTAAATGACTTTGGTGATAATGACAAAAGGTAACCTTAAACAAACGAAATGTCTTCAATATCAAATTAACACCGCAGACAAAAGAAATTCGAAAAAAAATTTTTGCCTGCGGCGCTATTGATATTAACATAAGAATGACAAAAGGTAAACTGAAACAAACTAAATTTCTTCAATATCAAATTAACACCATGTGTTAGCGATCATCTAAAACAATTGCACAATTTTCGTAGATTTTACGAACATTTGAAATTTGGTGTATTGATGACTAAAGGTAACCTGAAACAAACGACATTTCAGTATATCTTCTGTCATCAATACGCAAAGTCATTGAAAAGACATCGAAAATAGTGCCCTTTTTTAATTTGCGCGAAAATATGTATTTTTCCAATCGCTTTTGTTCAACATATTTCAATTAATCTTAAAACTCCAAATTGTCATAATTTCTGTAATATCGCTAATTGTTATCGATATTACGATATACTCGAAAGTGTCAACACGGTAAGTACAAACAAAATGGCCGCAACTTTGTTGACATTGGGATAACAAATTTGAACGCCTATATCTCGCTTATTTATTGAGATCGAATAAAAATTATGGAAGATTCGGAATCAGCGTGGTGAATATAGCGGGGTGAATTTTATTTTGGGCCATTTTAGGCTATTTGTTTACATATAAAATTTAAAGTTTGAATGCCTATATCTCGCTTATTTATAGCGACCGACACAATTTTCTTCCAGATTTAGCATTAAAATGCTACAATCTATTAGTGTATATTTTTTTTTTTTTTTTTGGTGAGAGGTTCCTATACTGCAGTTATTCCAATAAATGTATTATAAACTTAAGCTATAGGTTAGCTGATAGACATTACCGCAAGGCAATAAGCTCGCCTTTTTTTATTTAACATAAAGAGTAGGTATTATTATTATTAGGGTAGTATTGCCAGATCTTTCCAATAGATATGTGACTAGGCTGCCGCCCAAAGGACATATTATGATATTTTTCCTTCTGCAAAAAGTCGCCAGAAGCGCCCAATAATCCCCATAGCTCAGCACTAGCAATGGGTCATTCTGGTGCACCGGGTTGTGAACTCCACTCCTCCAATTGGAAGAAATAATCTTCCTCCTCCAGAATTATACTGACCTCTCCGGGTTCCTTTTTATTGAAATAATATCCCAAAATAATAAAATCTAATTTTGCTAATTGGTAAACCTCTATTATCTATGGTACCTACTATTATATATTATAACCTGTTGTTATCAATGGGAAATATTTATAGCATCCAAGCGCATAATGGATTGAAAATAATCGGAATGACGGATCTCTGTCTACTGCAGAGTCTGCAAGAGGAACTAACTTTCAAAGTACCGTTCGCTTCGCCGGAATGACCGGTTTTCTAGCGTGGGGGTGAGTCGGTTCCACGGCTACGGTGCGGAAGAGCGAGCGATGGCTCATTTTGGAAGCACTTGGGTTCTCGGAGTAGAATGACGCATTGGTGCGGTAGAGTTCATGCGTGCCCTGAACAAGACTGGCAAAAGTACAGAAAAGCTTAGCATCAAAAACTTCCAATAATAATAGCATTAAATTCTAATAAGTAATACCTGAACATTAAATTCTTCACTCTACTCCCTACCACTATCAAACAGCTGGAAGACATAAAATTAAAAAAAAATCATTAAGGAGATGCTTTTTATGATCTGACCGAATTCGGAGGTCATGACTTTATAAATATTATACCAATTTAACCCGTTGAGTGTGAGTCAACCAAATCTTGTCGCGAAACAATTATCCGTTGAGTACGAGTCGACCAAATCTGGTCGCGCGTTTTTTTCACTTCTTTGACGTTCTCATATTTATTCATAATTATCTAATTGTTTTACAAAATGATATTTCAATATTCTATATTCGAAATTTCAATGCAATCATTGTGCAGTTGTTCTTTTTATGATTGGTGTAGTAGTTTCGTAGTTATAGTACTTTAAGTCGATGTCGCCGAAAATCCTGCAAAAGAGACAGATGCATCCATGAAAATACCCATTTACTCCAAGGGTTAAATGATAATGATATTTGTAGTTTTAGTTTGTAGTTTAGATGATTTAGCTTTAATTTGATTATTTAACACTTTAGATATTACTATGAACAACTTTTAGTAGGTATCTATTGGAATTTTTGACTATTTCAATTATTAGGCTACTATTTCGATTATTTAATTTTTTAATGACTATTTTAGTTATGATGATGAGTATGTTTTAGTAGGTATACATTCGAATTATTGACTACACTGGAACCTCTCATAACGAACAGAATTCGTTCCAGATTCTTACTTGTTAAGGGTAACAGTTTCTAAGGGAAACTTGTTAAGGGAAACAGACTCTATACAAACGCAGTTTATAAAGAGTCTCTCCAAGAAGATCTTGTAAGCCGCTGTTCGTAGAATCAGGAATCATGACTCTATTTTCTTCCTACATCTACCAAAATATTATGTACGCTCGTAGACACCTAGCAGAAGTTCCGGTGAATAGTGATTTTCATCATCACGATACGAGGAATAAATCCAATCTCCACATAAACCAGCAGCGACTTAGCAAAGTGCGATACAGTTTTATACACCAAAATTTGTCCTTCTATAATAAGATTCCAGAGAAAATGAAAAGCCTTGGAGAGCACCAATTTAAAAAGATAATTATAAATAATTTGGTAAGAAACCCAATTTATAGTATAAGGGAGTTTGAAAATTCCGAGTTTATTTTCCGTGTTGATAATTAGCATAATTTGTAAAATTTTAAACAATGGAATTATGATAGCTGACATTCTAATTCTCATATAATTTAGTATACATCTATTTATGTTTAAAAAATACGAAGGTATATTGCTGGATTGACAATAAAAATATTTTACGTTGATTATTCTACATAGAATTTGCATTTCTATTTTAATATATTATTCTCTTTTTTATTTAATGACATTAGTATATTTTGATTATTTGTAAGTAGGTAATATTGAATATAATATTACAGCCATGACAACTTTAATAATTAAATTTTAAGCATTTAATTTTGTGACGCATCCAAGTGTAGGAATGCCTATCTACTGGAGTAGTTGATTATATTGTATTGTATTGTATTGTAAACACTCATTAAGCAAAACAAATTTTCCCGTACTCGTTATGAGAGGGGGAATTACTCGTTACGAGAAATTACTGCAAATTATTCGTTATGAGAGGTTCCACTGTATTTTAATTGATAAGTCTATTTGTTTTGTAATAAGATCTTACGATGAATAACTTTTAGTAGGTTCCAAAGTTTCTTAAATAATATTTTTTTCAATCTATAAGTTAAATTCTTGACAACCTTTGCATGCTAAATAAAGATTAGAATAGTAACAGTAACTGACACAAAAATTTTGACACATCTAAGAGCGGTTTTTAACCATCTATGGGACACGACCTAAATGAAAATGAAATGAAAGTGGTGGAGATAAGAGAAAGAGCCAGCTTTTCGGCTAGGAATGACTTGTCAGTTTGGTGGAGTAGTGAAGCCACTTTGCAAAATATAGATTGTCGATCTATATGTGAGACCTCGCATTTTTTATTGTCATTGGTATGAAATCATGCTCTGGGTCATTCTGTCCTTGTCCCGAGGGCTCAAATTGCTTAGTTTTTTTTGTAATTTCCATTTCAGTGGCATCTCGAAAGCATGAGCTGATGATTTATCCAGTGATACCCGTGCTTCGTAGAAATTCCTTGTAAACGACTTAACTATTTGCCAGTTTCAATTGTTAGTACAGTAAACAAATTTTTTTTAACACGCTTTTATTAGGTCGACCTGTATGTAACTATGTAATAGAATCTAAGGTAACTAATTTAACCATCTTCCAAGGATCGTAGCGTCATGAAAATTGGCAACTGTATGACAATAATATGGTACTGTCGAACTGATCTGATGATGGAGTCGGAAGATATGAACTGGAACTTCATGATGGAACATCGTATCATAGCTGTGTTTGGACTTGTTAGAAAAGTCTTGGAATGAACTTTGACCACGATTAGGTTTCAAGGTCTGATGATGTGGTTTTTACGTGTTCTTATAAAAGCGTGTTTTTAGTGTTTTTTTTTAAAGTATTAACCCAACCCCTCGCGAAGTAAAAGTTTACCCTCGCGAAGTAAAAATTTAGCAGTCACTTCTACGCGGAACAGTTTCGCGCGTGAAGTCGATAGCCTTGAGAAAAACGACCATAACTTTTAAACTACTATATGAATCGTAAAAAGAATAACTTTAAAATGATCGCATTGAAATTTGAAATATAAAACATTATAACCTTATCTCGTAAAACAATTAAGATAATAATGAATAAATATTACAAAGTTGGCGAACTGAAAAAACTCGCCTATTCAATCATTTCGATATTTTTATCATAAAATACGAAACTCTATGAAAAAATTGTAAATACAGTTATGTTCTTTATTTAATGCTTTACCAAAACTAATATTTTGTTTTACTTATTTGCATACAAAAATATTTAGTAATTCAGCCAAGAAAAAATTGATGTATTCTCGTACAAAAAAAAAATTTTAATTTTATATTTGTGACTACTTAAGGGTCTTTTTTATATGAATTTCTTTCAAAATAACTTTACCACTACATCACACTTCTTAGAAAATCACACCAGAACTTTCAGCTTTGTCTGATATTACAGAAAAATCTAAACTTTTGTGAGTTAGCGATGGAAACTTGGTAACTTTGACGGAAACTTTGATAATACAAAAATGGTTAAGGATTTTCAAATAAGTTATATGTCCTCATTATATGTCCAGTAACTAATTATTATACTCCAAAGAGTCACATTTCATAGAAAAACAATAGAAAATTGCACTCAAAATATTGTAATACTTTCATACTAATTGTCAAAACAAACTCCAAAGTGCGACCGCATTTTATGAAACTACTCGTAATGAAAAAAATACGGCTTATTATGTAATTACTTGCGATGTAAATGAATGAATAACTATTTTATCAGCGAATTGAAACAATATTACATCATATTTCGCGATATTTCGGGAGATTTCATAAAAATTACTGAACAAATTGCGGCCACGTATTCTGACACATATGTTTTCGTCGAAGCAATTTGCTTAAAAATACACGAAAACAGCAAATGGACAATCTCAAATGACAAATGCTCATTCATAAACTCTTTTTAAATGCAAATTACTCACGTTTTTGAAGTATATCGAAGTATAACACGCACTAAAACACATTTATGTTCACTACACAGCGGCACAAGTACGGGACGCACGAATGGCGTCCGCCCGACGGCGAACCCGGTAATTACTGATATGGTAACGACGGCGAACCCGGTAAATAAACTGCATGACCGAACGTTCATCGAACGAAACGTTCGAATAGAGATGGGCATTGCGCCATTATGTAACGCTCTCGGAAGCGAAAATAACCGTATTTGGAGTTTTAACCCCTCAAATGAATGGCGATTAGCTCGGGTTGCCTACGGCAAAATGTTTATAAATTTATATTTACATTTACATTTACATTTACATAGAGCGGGGTTTACTATAGAGCTATAGCATTACTATAGAGCGGATTACTATAAAGCGGCGCACATTTACATTTATATTTACATTTATATAAATTTATATACATTTTGTATACATTTTGCCAAGGCATCCCTTAAGGGACGCCTCACATTTGAGGGGTTAATGAATTTTTTCACTAACGGTGAGCGTTGCATCCATTATTGGACGGCTTACATTCCGCCGTAGTTAGGCTTGCATCCAATGATGGACGACTCACATCAGTCGGGTTAATTTATTACATTTTATCCTATTTACTCAATTAAAAAAACCTCTCAATAATAAAGTTATTTAGTTTTTTCCATGCCTTGAAAGTTATAACTCTATTAACATATAGAACAATGATATGTTGATGTTTTTAGGCTTTTTGCATGTTTTCACCTGGTGATGGTATAATACCAAGTCGGCCTGGAATATTAAAATCATGTATATCAAGGCTTTCTGAGTAGCTAGCCTTGGGTTGCCCTCCAAATATTCCTGAGTCTAAGCAATCAGAGGTGTTTAAGTCATCTGTGTACCAGATCACAGCGAATGCTGTTTTCCACCCTCCCCTCCCTTCTCTGTCCTCTATTTCTACAGAGTAAGGCTAATTGAAATTGTATTCACTAGCCATAACATCTTTTTTTTTTTGCTGGATTCTACTTTGACGACTATTACTTAGCCGTTTTGGTGTTGCTTTGTGCTGCTCATAATTAGGTGGCAGCAATGGTTGTACACAGTTCTTTCATTACTGATATTACATTGTTAACATTTAATCGTTTTTAAATTCAACGACTTTAACTGAGTAATTATTTTTGATGAAAGCTCCAGAATTTGATTACGATGCTAATGTAAAAGATGTTACGATGCTAATTCAAAACGTTAATCAATTTAAGCGTCTTTCAAATTCCTCAAAAAGTTCCCAATGCATTTTTTTCTCACGGTCAGTCCTCAAAAGTCACTAGAACTAGTGACAAAGTTGCTAACTAGGCAACACTTCATTTTAGGGTAGAGGTCAGCCAGGCATACCGCGATCGACTGGTTGCTCGCTGATATTTTAAATAAATATTTTTGTATTAATTATTGAAAATAAATATTTTCTAATGATTTCCATTTCTAGACTTTATTATCCATTCGTTTTCAACATTTAATGCCAAAAAAACAATCAGATCTTCTGAGCCTCACTTCATGCGCTATCCGACGATCAAGGGTTGTATCACAGCAATGGTGTATATAGTGGCAAATCCCGCGGTCAGCGGTTAAACCGATCGAAAATCTGCCACCTTATTTTAGGGTAGCCATAGAACGACAAGGTGCAATTTTGTTGGCACCCAGGGGTGATGTGAACCGGCGTTTTACTGCCGATGGCACACCAGGTACTCGTAGAGGCGTGTCTCTCCTCGATCGAGTTGCGATACAAGGTGACCTTGAGCTCTTGTATCGTACGGTCTCCTTTTGCAGATTCCGCAGCGATCTCTTTTCCTATTTGATCGATCTAGTCTCCACTAGTTTGTAAATCTAGCCGCTCGCATAATTGAGGCATAAAGGTATAAGCTGTTATTGTCGCTTACCGTTTGAAGAGCAGTACTGTCCTGCGAAGCGTAGATATCGTCGGGGTCGGGTTATAAACTCGGTCCGGTCGAAGTCTGGTCTCGCGAAGTTCTCTCTTGTGCACTCAATTATCGAAAGTTTTCCGAACACTGACTCTAGTATTTTCGTCTCTACCGCTTGAAGGTTGAATAAAAAAACTGTTTTGTTATGTCACTTTATAATTCCACTTTCAATGTGGCTCAAATAAATTATAAAGTCAATTATTTCTATTTGTTACATTGTATATGCGTGAAAGAATGAAAATTTTTAAAACAAAATTATGTTACTTTGTTTTTTGTTGTTATTTTTCTTGCCTCTCGTTTCCATGGTTTCTCTCGTTTCCATGGTTTCCTTAATATGCTATGTTGGTGATTCCCTTATTTAAAACTGTAGAATACATATATTCACGGCTTGGTTGTGTGCAATGTTTACGGTACTATGAATATTTTAATATTATTATTATTGGTAGTTAATTCTAAATACAACTATTTTGCCGAGACAGTGTAGATAGCTTTTTGTTCTGGCCGTCCATTAAAAGTCGATCATCGAGAAATAATTTTACATTATCATATTTTTTCTACTATTTTATCGAGGCGCTAAAGAGTGCCCATTAGTTAAATTTCATAAAAAATGTTATTTTTCGAATCTCTGATATTATGAGAGGATCTAGATCTCCTGGACCCTATGCTGCGGATTCACAGGGGTTGTAACCATCCAAACCCAGTAAAATTGGCTATTTTTTGCACCCTTGGAGCCCTATTCAGAAGGAAATTTGCCTGCAGTGCCAGTAATTAATCACACTATTGGCACAGTATACCAGACAGTAGCTTCTCTTAGAACAAAATTGAAATCAAAGCAAAAACGTCACGAATCTTAAGGGCTTGGATATGGTCGCCAGATGTTTTGCTACTCGGCCTACGCAGATATCCGAACGCTCGAAAAGGTCGGCAGCCTTTACCTGCCCGTAATGCGTACCGTTCGCGTTCATCGTGAGGAACCTCTCTGCCCACATGCTAGTGGGTGGTATACTGTGCTATTGAGGAGGCATGACCATTCCGACACTATCTTATATTTTTGTCTCTTAGATGATGTGAGGGTATTCAGTTTGTTTTTAAAACTGTTCACAGAATTCACACTTATATCTATTCACAAGTATTAGGTGTGTGAATATGACTCCGTCCTTTCGCGATAGGTGTCGTTTGTAGAGCCACTTACAAATATTATAAAATAGCAATACTTGTATCCGATAGAGCTTGTAGTCAGCTGTCAAACGCAGTGTGTGACATTTGGTTGAAGTATAAACAAATAGCATTTTCAATTCCTTGAAAATGTTGAATGTCATTTACGGGAAGTCAAATGACATGAAATAAAAGTCATTTGCGGGAAGTTTTATTACATTATTTTATTGCAAACAAAGAGCAGCGGAAACTTATCGTTTGCTTGTGGAAATTTACGGTGAGCATGCTCCATCGAATAAAACTTGCAAAAAATGGTTTCGTCCATTTAAAAATGATGATTTTTGCATTGAGGATAAAGAGCATAGAAAACCACCCAAAAATTTGAAGATGCTGAATATTTGAATATAAATCAAGATTCTAGTCAAACACAATTAGACAACGCTGTAGCATTAAATGTTGATACATAAACTGTTGCAAAACGTTTATAATTAATGGGAATGGTTTATAAAGTCAGTTACTGGGTTTCACTTAAATTAAAACAAAGAGACATTGAATGTCGAAAAACCATTTGTGAAATGCTGCTTCAAAGATAAAAAAGAAAATAGTTTTTGCATCAACTAGATGACCCGGTGAACTACGTACCACCTAAAATTGATTTGATTGTAACTCTTCATAAGCGTTTATTAATCCTAATCAACCTTCCAAATCCAATTCATCGAAAACTAATATGACCGAATCATGTACGGTTTGAGTTTCGTTTGGTGATTAAATGAAAGTCGGTTGTAATTAAAATAAATTTAATGTATTTAACCCGTTGAGTATGAGTCAACCAAATCTGGTCGCGAAACAATTATCCGTTGAGTACGAGTCGACCAAATCTGGTCGCGCGTTTTTTTCACTTCTTTGACGTTCTCATATTTATCTAATTGTTTTACAAAATGATATTTCAATATTCTATATTCGAAATTTCAATGCAATCATTGTGCAGTTGTTCTTTTTATGATTGGTGTAGTAGTTTCGTAGTTATAGTACTTTAACCCTTGGAGTAAATGGGTATTTTCATGGATGCATCTGTCTCTTTTGCAGGATTTTCGGCGACATCTACTGTTAGGCAAACAAAACGGCAAACAAAACGAAGACAAACAAAACGAAACAAAAATAATCCAAATCAGTCGTATCATTTCCGAGATCTTGCGAGACTAACGCACGGCGATTTATTTTTATATATATAGCGAAAATGGTTTTTGCATCAATGTTTACTAGAGATGAAACATGGATTTATTATGAGAATCTGAAACGTAAAAAAGTTTGGGTAAAACCTGGTGAAACTGGTCCATCCCAACCAAAGCGAGATGTTTATTGCAATAAGGTATCTGGTGCAATAAGGTATCTCTGTATCTGGTGGGATCAGAAAGGCGTGGTGTATTATGAACTGCTGGAATCAGGTAAAACTGTCAATGGCGATGTCTACCGATAACAACTAATGCATTTGAAGCAAGCTAAAGAGGAAAAACAATCGGAATGGGTGAATAGACATAACAAATTATTTTTTCAGCATGACTTTGCAAAACCACATATTCAAACGTTGTGAAAAAATACTTAAAACGACAGGACTGAGTAGTTCTACTCCACCCGCCGTATTCACCAGACTTAGCTCCTTTAGATTACTACTTATTCTGGTCGATGCAGTAGTCTCTTTCTGAACAGCTGTTCAGTTCTCGCGCAGAGATCGAAAATTGGCTTAATGATTGAAAGAAGAAAGTTGTAGCTGCATATGGATCATACTTTCAATAAATAATTCTTTCATCTTTTAAACAAGCAACTGTTTTATTTAAACAAAAAAAAGGACAGAGTCATATTCACACACCCAATACAATTATCTATTCCTATATTGACGTACTCTGTTTTACCTTCGTAGGGATATATTTTCGGCAATTGCTAAAGTCCCAGTCTCAAAAGTCCTGCATGAGATACTCGTCGAGCATATCAAGACCCATTTCCCAGGAGTGGAAGTCGTTGTGGGTTTGGAATCTCGGGGATTCCTGTTCGCCTTTGCTGTTGCCGCGGAGCTTAACATCGGATGCTTACCGGTCCGGAAGAAGGGGAAGCTTCCCGGAAATGTCAAGGCCTGTACTTACAATTTGGAGTATGGAACGGTGAGCGAGATTTATTTTTATTTTAGGCAAGGTACTGAACTGTTGTGACTTTGCTAAATTTCAGATTTGAATTCAGGAAAAATCTGAATCTGGGAAAACAAGATTTTTTTGCTCCTTTCTGCATCCATCTGTGCTGCTGATGTCGTTGGCTGTCAAAAGGGAAAAGTTTAATTTGGAAATTAATATTTTAAGAATTTCGGTTAATGGGATTTAAAATGAAACGAGAAATGAGAAAAAGAAATAGAAATATATTCATTGTCCAAATTATGGTGTAACGTTTATGGTGATAATGTATGATAGGTACTTGTTTTCCATAATTCCTTGTATTAACGATATTAGATGAAAACAGATTGAAAATTTTTAGTTATTTATTAATTGTGTAATGTTAAATTAGTTGCTAACATTATTGCACTGACTTTCCTTTAATATCAGTAATAAATGACTTCTTTTAATTATAATAAAAGGAAATTATAAAAACCCAATAATTATGATATTAATAATTATAAATCAATGTAAAAAAACTTCCGTTATTAAAATATTGAAATATAAGTTGCAACGGCCTGAAAAAAACATAACGTTTTATAAAAGATATAGAATTGACCTAACTGAAAAAAGACAGGATTAAATAATAATTGATCCTGGAATATGCAGAACTTAAAAGAGAAAATAATTCATCAATATCATCAAAACATATAAAAATCCAGAAGAAGAAAGAAGAGAGAAAACCTTATAAATGCAAATTCCATATTCAGTCAAAATTCCGAAACTCGTTATCGTTTCAATCGTTTCTACTCATATAGGTCTCTCTAATCCAAATGACAAATAGTATGCAGTATTGTCGTTTCGTAATATGCAAGAGGCCTTGAATATGATAATACCAGTTGTGATAATCACCAAGCAACATAACGTTTGCAAAACTTTTCGTGGATGGGGCCAGCGGTGGCTTAATTCTCGAAAGGTGTGAGTGAACGTCGCACCGCCCGGGAGTACATTCTGACAAAGTTCTACACTCTGACATCTAGGAGGAGTAGGGGGAATATAGATAAATTAGTATAATGTATATGAGGAAGAAATTAAACATGGCGGTTTGACGGACTGTTGCCAGTGCCTGTCCACTGTTGCCAGAAATGAAAAGCACATTTTCCAGCCATAATTTATTCAATTATTTATTTCGGAAAACATACAGCGCATACAATTTTATTTGAAATTTTATTTAAATGCCTTCTAGCATACACTTCCAGACCCCAGTAACCTCACTCGATGGAGATATTCAGAGGATAGTTCATGCCGTGGCCTTGGATCATGGATGGTACACTCACCGCCACAACGAAGTCCTTGTAATTAACCTCTCAGTGGATTTTCGAGGTAATTAGCCTCTCAGTGGCCCTTGCCAATAAGGGTCTGACAGTACTCTCCAAACCCCCAATACAATTTGTGCGGGACGGCTCTAAAGGCAACAAACATTCCTCTACAAAACCTTTCTCAATAATCGAGAAAGATTCAGATTGGATTCTGGAGGTTGATTCAGTTTCTAAGCAGTATCAAATCCCTGAAAGTCTCGGATGCACAGCCCTCCGTCCAGATATAGCTCTTCACTCTATCTCGGAAGATGGCCCTTATTGTATAATTAACTGTTCCATGGGAGTCAATTATCCCAAAAGACCACGAGTACAACCTAAATGGATACAATGATCTCGAAAAAGCTGTCACCCGGAATGGCTTCACTGTCCACCTTCACACTGTGGAAGTCAGCGCTCGGGGCCTGCCAGCCAGATCTCTATGTCTCTTTAAAGATTTTTGTCTCTCCAAAAAAATCCTTCCTAGAAAAAAATATATAAAACTTCCAAAATCTTATGGCTTTGAAGGTCGAGTGAATGGGTGGTAAAGTGAACGCACACAGTGGCGAGACAACTGTCCTAAACCTACCACAGCCGTTCATTAGTATTGAATTTAGTTGCTCAGCGCTATTTCGTTTCAAGTCAAGCACTCATGCATGTGGAACAACTCTACAGATCAGAGCTGTCAGTTCACTTTTGTATTGGTTTGCTTCTTTCACCCGTTTTTCTTTTGTGATGCGATAATTCGCTTAATAAACCAATTCTTTTCTTCTATTCATCACTTTTATTCATTATCGGACTAAAATCAACAATTAGTCCGGATTCCACCGCTCATCCCCCAGAAGTATAATAATAATATTATGGACAAGGAATCTTCATGGAGTATGGACTCCAATTCGGCTTCTTCAAATTTTTGCTCCTGGCCTGGGCGCTCTTTGTCTTGGACGTCAAAATCACCACTTTTGAATCGGAGAAACCAAGTCTCAACAGTCCTTTCTGTCGGAGTAAATTTCCCGTAAGCCTCCAGCAGCAATTTATTTATTTATTTTATTTATTTAAGTCCATAAAAATACATTTAATTACAAAAACATTCTCTTAGCCTAATATTTCATAATTAATTAAACAGTTTTCCAATTTACATCCTAACTCGGAAAGAGATTCAGAAATGATAGTTTGTGGTTTACCACCTCACTAGGAATAACCTGTATCGAGGTGGTACCAACAGAAATCGTATATTGTATGCTGAAAGAGCATGATATATCCGCTCTTAGGTTTTTATTTTATTTTATTATTTTTTTAAACTATATATTGCAATGGTATTTACATTTAATAATTACAAGGATGGAGGTACTTACTTTATTCTAAAATTTAAAAAATGTTGAAGAAACCAAATTAAATGGAAGGTATTTTAGTTCAAATATTCATAAATAAATATTCTTACATCTAATATAATACATACATAGATACGATAATCGCATAAACTTTACATGAATTTGTATTAAAAGCATTTATAAAAAAAATATATTATAAAAAGTACATACATAAAATATAATTAAAGAATTAAAAATATATTGTTATGATAATACGAGTATATATTTACATATGCAAAAGTGCCTTGATAACTATTTATCAAAGGAAATGACAATTTGCAGTTCCATTTTTTATATAATATAGAAGTTAATTAAGAATTTACTACAATAAAATATAGCCGTAAATTGGATAATATATATAGATTTTAATAATGCCTCGCAGTCTTTCCTAGATTTATTTTGTTATGCAATCTATGACATTCTGCGGCAGTTTTCTTAAGATGAAAGCAGTAAAGCATTGCTTCCCGCAAATGACGTATTGTCGGCTCAAATTTCGACATCTTCGAAGCTAACAAAATTACCGTTGTTGACACTTCAACTAAATGACACAGGATGATAATTGAAGCATAATGATGACGCTTTGACATGAAGTATTTTGCAATTCGGTAAATGACTAGCAAGTGAAGCCCTCCAAATGTTTTTGCCTTGGACTCGCCCGCATGGGCACAAAATTTACATCCTATGACCCCAAATTGGTCTATAAGGGCTCTAATATCTCCCTTATAGACCCAAACAATCATTTCAAATTCCTCGGCAGAAAAATCACCCATCAGGGAAAAGACGTCTCGGGCGATCATGTTATAGAGCATTTCAAAAGTTGCCTGGCGAAAATAGATGCCTTGCTAATTTCTGGCCCTCGTAAGGCCTGGATCTATGACAATTATCTAACGTCACATTTGTCATGGCCCTTTCTTATTTACGATTTTACCAAAACCCAACTGTCCCGTCTAGATGCACTGGTGACAGCTAGTTTAAAATCCTGGCTGTCCTTAGCCAAACCAGCTGACCCCTCGACTCTCTTCAGGTCCAAACAAAATTTTGGGCTAGCGCTTAAACTGCCCTCTCTGCTCTACGCCAACTCCAGAATAACCAAAAATTCGATTCTGTGCAATTCCAAAGATCCGGCAATATCGAAGCACGTAATAAGTGGCTGTAGTGATTCAAATGAACTACAAGCCCGCGTAGACTTCCACAAAAGGTTCCTTACTGGAATCAGCCAGAATGGCACTGGTCTGGGGTATGGCAGTACAACCACGAGCGACGTGGACTTGAAGAAGTCTCTTTTGCGGGGAGATTACGACAGCAAGAGTATGGCTCATGCTATTGGCCTTCAATGCCAGAATGATTGGACAACAATTGGTGACTTTTGCATTCCGCCTCCAATGCACTGGAAGGTAATGCTCTATGACTGGACGCCAGAGATGCTGAAATTTTATTTGAATGCCTTTCAGCATACACTTCCAGACCCCAGTAACCTCGCTCGTTGGAGCTTTGCCGAGGATAGTTCTTGTCCCCTCTGTAGCAATACCCCTTGCACAGCTAGACACATTCTAGCTGGCTGCAAGGTGGCCTTAGATCAAGGACGGTACACTTACCGCCATGACAAAGTTCTCGCTGTTATTCGCGAGGTAATTAGTCTCTCAGTGGCTCGTGCCAACAAGGGTTTGACAGTATCCTCCAAACCCCCAATACAGTTTGTGCGGGATGGCTCTAAAGGCAAAAAACATTTAACTACAAAACCTTTCTCAATAATCGAGAAAGCTACAGATTGGATTCTGGAGGTTGATTCGGTCTCTAAGCAGTATAAATTCCCTGAAAGTCTTGGATGCACAGCCCTCCGTCCAGATATAACTCTTTACTCTCTATCTCGGAAGGTGGCTCTTATTGTAGAATTAACTGTTCCATGGGAATCAAATATCCCAAAAGACCACGAGTACAAATTAAATAAATACCATGATCTTGCAAATGCCGTAACCCGGAACGGCTTCACTGTTCACCTTCACGCGGTGGAAGTTGGCGCTCGTGGCCTGCCAGCTAAATCTCTATTTCACCTCTTTAAAGATCTTGGCCTTTACAGAAAAATAATCAACTCTTTCTTAGAAAAATTATCTAAAACTGCGATTTGCGCATCTCAAATTCTATGGCTTCGAAGGGGGAGTGAATGGGTGGCAAGGTGAACGCTCACATGTGGCAAGACAGCTGTCCTAAACCTACCACAGCCGGTTCGTAAGTCCGGAATCCACTGCTCACCCCCCAGAAGTGTAAAAAAAATAGTATTATGATGGGCCCGACTCCGGTCGGTGAATTCCATGGCAGCTCCGTTTGTATTTATTGTACGGTATTTCTTAGGAAATCGAATCTGCAAGGTGGAAGCTGCAAGGTGGCCTTGGATCAAGGACGGTACACTTAACGTCACGACAAAGTCCTTGCTGTTATTCGCGAGGTAATAATCTTCTCAGTGGCTAGTGCCAACAAGGGTTCCACAGTATCCTCCAAACCCCCAATACAGTTTGTGCGGGTTGGCTCTAAAGGCAAAAAACATTTCACTGCAAAACCTTTCTCAATAATCGAAAAAGCTTCAGATTGGATTATGGAGGTCGATTCGGTCTTTAAGCAGTATAAATTCCCTGAAAGTCTCGGATGCACAGCCCTCCGTCCAGATTACTCTTTATCTCGGAAGGTGGCCCTTATCGTAGAATTAACTGTTCCATGAGAATAAAATATCCCAAAAGCCTAACCTAACCTAACAAATTAAATAAATACCATGATCTCGCAAATGCCGTCACCCGGAACGGCTTCACTGTTCACCTTCACGCGGTGGAAGTAGGCGCTCGTGGCCTGCCAGCTAAATCTTTGTTTCACCTTTTTAAAGATCTTGGTCTCTCCAGGAAAATAATCAACTCCTTTCTAGAAAAAATATCTAAAACCGCGATTTCCGCATCTCAAATTCTATGGCTATGAAGGGGGAGTGAATAGCGCTCATGTGTGGCAAGACAGCTGTCCTAAACCTACCACAGCCGGTCGTTAGTCCGGAATCCACCGTTCACCTCCCAGAAGTGTAATAATTATATATGATGGGCCGGATTTCGGTCGGTGAATTCCATAGCAGCTCCGTTTGTATTTTATTTATTTATCAATGCAAGGTACTAATATCTGCAGTTAATTTTCTCTGAATTACATTTTAATGCAATATGATATTTAAATTTCAGATTTGTGGGAACAATGGCTTATTAAAAAGTGGGCATGAGCTAATTCTACATATTTATAAATTGTTTTCTCTGAAATTAGGATTCTTTGTAATTTGTTTAAGGGATGTTATATAAAATCAAAACTTTCAGTAGGCGGAGGGCAGAGCTGCAATATTTTAAAAATCAATTTCTCGCGTATGTAAGATAAATTAAAATATTCTATGGGCAGAAAACCAGCAAATCTCCCCAAAAGCCGTATGTTACGACATAAGCAGCACAACAGAATCACGTGACATTGCAAAAATTCCATGAACGAATGTCAATATCATATAGCGGTTTTTTTTCAGTTTTCCTCTTCTAGAAACGTTAAACAATGACAGTTCACTGAAATTTTTCCCAAATACAATCACAGCACGAGGTTGAATAAACTATCGCTGCAACCTGTCACTTTAGCGATCGAGACGCAATACAAATTGACATTAATAATAGGAAGCATGAATTGCAGCAACTCTAGTCTCGAGAGTTAGAACTTTGCCAATAAAGTCAATTTAAAAAGCGATATTTTGTTTTGTTTTAGGATGTGTTTGAGATCCAGACAGACTCTCTCAAGAGTGGAATGAAATGCCTATTGATTGATGATCTACTTGCGACCGGTGGATCGTTGCAGGCCGCCGCCAATCTGTTGCAATCCTGCGGATGCAATGTCGTTGGCTGCCTGGTCGTTATGGAATTGTTAGCGCTGTCCGGACGCAAGAAAATACCAGATGAAATAACAGTACATTCTCTTATTAAGTACAATGATTAACCTCAGCAATATTTCGTTCTTATCGCTAATTTATCTTTATTTGCAACCAATTTGAAGAGCTCGACATTCATTCAACCAAAATACTATCCTACATATTTTAACTGCGAAATATGCCTTTTAGCAATTGGAATGTTCAGTGCCGTTTTATCCCGCTTGAAGCACAACTGGAGGTGTGAAACATACTGAATGAACCCGTCACCCCAGGGAGTTTTAATTACATCAGGTCGTTCTACCTCCCATGGAGTGAACTATAAAGACATTAGCAGACAAAGGACAGTCTGCGCTGTCTAACTCCGCCGAAAAACCCGTAAGAGACCAACGCCTTACAGCGAGGCCCTGGGAAGAGTACAAGCGGGGAAACCCCATCCCCTTACTACCAAATTTAAACATATTTCTATATCCTTCAGTCTGGTCACAGATTCAAAGTCGCTTGTGCGGTCTCTACCTGATAAACATGTCATCGCTTCAATTCTTTAATGCGCAACTTGCGAGTTTTTCATTTTTTGATTAGCTTGACGTTTTTCTGCATGGTCCGGTATCTTAAGAGATCTATAGCCTCTATACCCAAGGGAATAAGTAACCTATAACTTGGCAAAAACCAGATTGAACTCGGTTCGGTAGATAATGTTTTACGTTTAATGATTAACCCCTCCTCTCGCGAAGTAAAAATTCAGCTATCACTTTTGCTCGCGACATTTTCGCGCGTAAAATCGACGCGAGTCGACGACCTTGATACAAACGACCATAATTTGTAAACCACTCTACGGATCATAAAAAAAATTACTGTAAAATGATCGCATTGAAATTTGACATATAAAAAAATATAACCTGGAAATTGGGGGAGTCGACCATTGGTCCCGCAAGGGATGTTAGGGAGTTACCGGGTTAATGCACTATGACCGGATTGAAACAGTTTCAACCTTACGGCGACTGCTCTTGAAACGACCATCGGCTATCCGATCCTGGGTGAACAGCCGGGTAAAGGACGCCGTGGTTCGCGATAGATTCGGTATACACCGTTTCACCGGTTCGTAAGGGAGAGGACCGCGCAAGCGACCTCAAACTCGTAACCAATCGAGAGACTGGAGTAATCTGGTCGCAATTGGAAGTAAAGGCGTGAGTGTAAGCCCGCTGGGTAACTTTCCAGGCTATCTCACGGTTAAGGCGTTGGCCTCTTACGGGTTTGTGGCGGAGCCAGACGGTGGACTGTTTTTGTCCTAAGTCTTCTGCGCTCACTCCAGGGAGATAGAACGACTAATCGTTAAAACTTCCTGAGGTGACGGGCTCGCCCACTGTAGTCGACAACTCTAGTTGCGGTCGTTATGGAGATGGGCGATTGCGTTGGCCGCCAATATTTACATTTTGTTCTTCTATTCTTAGAATAGATATTAGTTTGAGAATGGGTGCTACAAATTTTACTTTTTTCATTATAATTCCTTAGTGATTGACTTATGATCAGAATGTTTAGATCTACAATAAAATTACATCAGCGGAACAATAGATAATATTTTTGCCTTAAAATGCTAGAGTTACGATTTGGGGTAGCAACTATGTCATTTAATCGCAAAAAAGGGATAGAGATATCCCTACTAAATTCTAATATTTTATCTAATAAAATGAAAAGTCAGGCGCCTAAACCTCAGGTGCCAGTCAATTGGCCTCCGGTGATCGACACTCTACGAGTGCCGGCAGCCGTGTCAAATTGGCATTGGGTGCCGGCATCACAAAAATCCTCATATCAATATTCTAAATTTGTGTGCACAAAGGGCTCGATTGCGTTTCTTCGTGAACTAAAATCAGAAATTATTCCGTGTGAACGAGACAGGGCAATACGCTAGAGCGAAGTGTGAGATGACCGGTTGTCACTTTTTGCAATAAAACTGCCCGCCAAGGTCAAATCTTACACCGCACGAAATATGCTCGAATTTATTCGGACGAGTATAAGTTCGGCAGGTAGTATTTATCGACGATCGTTCGTTTCATATACCGTTCTAACGTATTGCTCTGTCTCGTTCGCTTGGACTAATTTTAGTTTTAGTTCACAAAGAAACGCAATCGGGCCCATAGTGTACACCCCTGAAAAATATGCAAAGCTTGCAAAAAAACTTACACACAACCTCCACTAAAATTGAGGACCGTTTTATCTCAATGGTACATCAGCAAAAATCTTTTTTACAACAAATAACTGTTAGTTTTTAGTCAGATATAACTATTAGTTATAATACCAACCTTTTTCAATATCTTAGTTATCAAAGTGTGAGTTTTTATCAAACCGATACTATCTCTTATACAAGATGACTTGACAAATGACTTGAGTGCCGGTGGGGTCTCTTTATTAACATGCTTTTATTAGATCGACCTGTATGTAACTATGTAATAGAATCTAAGGTAACTAATTCAACCATCTTCCAAGGATCGTAGCGTCATGAAAATTGGCAGCTGTATGTAGTTCTGATGACAATACAATAATACGGTACTGTCGAACTGATCTGATGATGGAGTTGGAAGATATGAACTTGTTAGAAAAGTCTTGGAATGAACTTTGACCACGATTAGGTTTCAAGGTCTGATGATGAAGCCGGAAGATAGGCACTGGCATTCCATGATAGAATATCGTATCACAGCAGTGTTTGGACTTGAAAAGCGTGTTTTTAGTGTTTTTATACACTGTATTATTATTATCACCTAATGTGTTTGTGTATTGACATCTACGCTAATGTCATAAAAAAATCTCATAAGGCACAGAATCAAAGATTATGCATATATGATGTATCCTTTTGAAAAAACTCACATTTTGCACCTGTAAAAAAAAAGTTTTTGTATCGTTTTCTAAAAATGTATTTCTACTGATGTCTCCAGCTCTGAGAGAACAACATGAAACCATTAGAAATTCTTTTTTGAAAATAAACCTAATATGAGACTTTAGGAAAACAGTCCTTAATTATGTTCTGTGGTTACTACACTATTTCTCACCAGTTCATTCACTTCCCTATTTCTTAAAAATCTTTCGGTAAAAACAGTCCTGTGAATCTCGAAGACAAAGGAACATTCCATTTTACCAAAGAAATGAGTCGATTCGTATATTAAAATGTTCTTGGTTGTGATTTTCTTTCTATATTTTGTAACATTTTTGTAAATTATTGAAATAAATTATCAGGAGGAGGTTGCTTTATAAAGAATAATAATTAGTCTTTAAGAAATGGAACTACCCAACTAATTATAAAAAGGATAAAACGAATGACGTTTCAATAACATTGCAGCCGCCATTGTCCAGGGTAGACACGGTCTACCCGGGACAACAGCGTCGCCGAAACGTTGGCTCACACGGTAAATTCGTTTTATCCTATTATAATGTCATACAACCGCCATAGTCTTCCATTTCATACCCAACTAATATTCCACTTATTATTTTTCTTTGTCTTCACTTCATCCTAATGATTTCTTTTAATATGAATATTTTTTTAAATAAATGTTTTAAAAATGTCATAGTTTTATTATTGTCCAATGCCCGCATTGAGTCTATACGTCTGCAGAATACCCAAAAATTGTAATATAGTGGAGTCACAACTTCATCCACATAGTTGCATGGCGTTGGACCTTCTTAAGGGTGGGTAGCTGCGATAAGGGGACGATAGCTGCCCGGTTGCTACTTGTCCCTGCGAGGCTTCGGCAGCATTAGCTGCCTTCCACTTCCCCGAGAAATGATAGAGTCGATGCAGGAGTTGAGCAGTCCGGTGATGCGACGGCTGAAAGCTGGCAACGCCATAGCTTTATAAGAATATCAGTATTATAAGGATAGGGACAGCGTACCGGTACACTCGGAAGAGCTATATTGCGCATTGTCATTTCACTGTTTTAATATTACCCAAGTATATTGATTTCATAATTTATTTAAAATATTAGCGCTATGATTACTACCCGTGCGGTATGCAAATAATTTTCATCATTACATTACATTTACATTACATTTTCGTTGTGTCCAATTGACGGTCGAAGACCGCTCTTGGACGTGTCAAAATAATTGGGTTAGGTAGTAAGTTTCGTTACTACTCTTTACTGAACATACATAGGTAGTCAAGAATTAACTACTACATTGTCAAACTATAATTATAAATAATCAAAATAGAAGCCTAATATTTGAAGTAGTTAGTAATTCGAAAAGATACGTAGTGAAATTATTCATCGTAATATTTAAATTGTCAGTAAAATGTTAAATAATCAAATTAAATCTACGTTATGCATTTTAAACTAAAAGTACAGATATAAGACCATATAAAATAATCAGACAATAAGGCTCTACTTTTTTAAGTAATTTAAATGGGTGCAATATTTGAAAAATCATGGCCCTCAAATTCGGCCAGATTATAGAAAGGGTGGCCTATCAGTATCTCCTTGATGTTTTTTTTAATTTTATGTCCTCCAGCTGTTTAAATTTTGTAGGGAGTAGATTATAGAATTTAATGCTAAGGTACAAGTAGCTTTTCTGTACTTTTGCCAGTCGTATTTGGGGTACGCATAAAAGGGAGCTACCGCGGGTATGATGCGAGTGAATGTCTGCATTAATTGCAGTTTCTGCAAGGTGCTGTCTAGCATACATTAAACACTGGTATATGAACGCCGAATACATAGTCATTACCCTTGCCTTGCTGAAATATTCTTTGCATGAGGTCCTAGTCGTTACCTGATACATGCTGGGCAGTGCTCTCTTGCAAAAGAAGGATTCTTTTACTGGTTGCAGCATTTCCCCAAAATAGTAGTCCATAAGTCATTAATGAGTTAAAATACGCAAAGTGTACTGATTTGGCTGCCGCAAAACCACAAAGACTTCTGATTTTTTTAATAGAGTATATCGAGCTACGTAGCTTACATAGCTTACTAAGATATTATACACAAAGATAGAAAAAAATGTTTTCGGTTTCACTGATTTCCGATAGCATTAAATTAACTCCGTCTAAACAGTTTTTCAATTATTAAATTGCTCTTAGAATGAATGGTAGATCTTCCCCATAGTAATTCTATTTAGTTTACTTCTTGCACCTGACTATGGAAAGAGAAGATGCGTAACGAAACTCCTCGGTGGAGAAAGGTACACCTGTTGTCTGGGACGATAATTTAACTTTCTCGGTGAGTAATTCCGCCAATAAATGTGATGTCACTTACTTGGTGATGAAAGTGAAAGATGTTTCTTTAAAGGATCTCAGTAGCTAATGGTATCCCTGCCTACTTTTAAACAAAAAAATATATATCTAAAATATGATTTAAATAACAATCACAATTTTCGCATGTTAAGTAATATACTGTACTTATATATTTTGTTATACTATTCGAATTTAATATAATGGTTTTACTTTTAAGTATAAAATCGTTCAATAGCCAAATAGAATTATCTTGCTCTGTTTCGTCATTTCCAAGGATTGCACAAATAACCTTCAGTGATTTTTTTTATTTTTTTTTAATTTATTTATTTATTATTAGTTTCAAATAGTATTCAAGGGCATTACAGATGAAACCAATTCGCCCTTGAATATTAAAGTTAGAGTGTAAGTCTAAAAATAAATGACTACATAACTAAATTAATGCTAACATTGAACAAGAAAAAAAAAAAAACAAAAATATAAAACTAAATAAAAGACAGATTATGATAAACATGAGATAGCAGGGAGTTGCCTTTTCTGTGGGTAAGGAATTAAGAAGAGCTATAACCCTTCCCATTGGCCTGTCTACAAAAATATTTGTACGGTGGTACGGCACATTAAACAATAGATGCGATCTCCTCGCTGTGTAATTTACCGGTACGTACAATTCAAACTTACGTAGTATCTCTGGCAAATAAACTTGCCAGAGATCTTGACCACTCTGTGAACCGTAATGCCCCTGCCAGCATCCAGCTGTCGTCCTTCCAGGTGGCGGTCCATGAATACTTCTCGGGTGTTTACCCAAAATCTACCCATGTCGACCCGGTACACAGAGAAAACGCATTTAAGGCAAAGCTCCGTAGGCAAAAGCGGCTACTTCGTCGCCAGTTACGTGAAGCCAAGAAAGCCGGGGATAAAGCCCTCTGCCACAACTTCTCGCGCGCGTACCGCTCTATACTAAAACTCATACAGAGCGTAGCAACGCAAAACGACAAGCGCAAGGCAGCATTTCTCAAATCCAAAGAGGAAGCCCGGTTCGACAAAAACCGTTTTAACTACAGCAAAACGGTTTTGTCTGCCGCCAAGGGAAAAATCCAAATCCCGGAAGAAATGGCCACGGAATATTTTTCGACCACGTATGAGGACCCAATGCGGCTCCATAATTACAGCCCTCCGCCGGGCATTACACCTCCGCCCCTGCCTACGGTAGCTTTTGCTTCTAAACCTCCATCTCTAGATGAGATTCTTAATCAAGTAAAGAGGAAGCCGTCGGGCTCTACTCCGGGTCCCGATGGTATTCCCTATTTAGTATACAAAAAATGCCCCTGCCTTCTGCAATATTTAGGATCCATCTTCCGAAATATATGGAATAGCGGTGTAGTCCCACAGAATTTTGGCCGAGCGACAGTCATCTTAATTCCGAAGGTCCCAGTTTGCACCGGACCAAAGGACGCTCGGCCCATTGCTCTCACAGACACTGTGGCCAAAATCTTTTTTAGCATAGTCCACACGAGGATGAGCGAATTCATGCACCGGAATGAGTACCTTGGAGTATCAGTTCAAAAAGGCTTCATGCGTGGCGTCTCGGGCTGCCTCGAGCACAATTCTCTCCTGGCTGCTGCCATCAAGGATGCGAGACAGCACGAACGCCAAATCAATGTATGCTGGCTCGACCTAGAGAATGCCTTTGGGTCAGTCCGACACAGTCTCCTCCACTTTGCACTCCGCTGGTACAACTTCCCACCAGTCGTGCGTGACATTGTAGCCTCCTACTACAACTGTCTGACTTTCCATGTTAAAACGCAAGAATGGACTACCCGCTCTATACCATATTCAATTGGACTATTTCAGGGCTGTTGCCTCTCCCCGACGATTTTTAATATAGTTTTTAATATACTGCTGGAAAGCCTGACCCAGTTTGACAGGAAGTGGGGCTACCGTTTTAAAACAGACGGCCAATACACCTCGTCGTGCCTCGCTTTTGCCGACGACCTAACTTTCATCACCAGAAGCCCCAAGCAGCTTTCCCTGCTATTACAGAAAGTGGAGCTTTTCTGCGACTGGTCAGGCTGTATAAAAGTGAAGCCCTCCAAATGTTTTTGCCTTGGACTCGCCCGCATGGGCACAAAATTTACATCCTATGACCCCAAATTGGTCTATAAGGGCTCTAATATCTCCCTTATAGACCCAAACAATCATTTCAAATTCCTCGGCAGAAAAATCACCCATCAGGGAAAAGACGTCTCGGGCGATCATGTTATAGAGCATTTCAAAAGTTGCCTGGCGAAAATAGATGCCTTGCTAATTTCTGGCCCTCGTAAGGCCTGGATCTATGACAATTATCTAACGTCACATTTGTCATGGCCCTTTCTTATTTACGATTTTACCAAAACCCAACTGTCCCGTCTAGATGCGCTGGTGACAGCTAGTTTAAAATCCTGGCTGTCCTTAGCCAAACCAGCTGACCCCTCGACTCTCTTCAGGTCCAAACAAAATTTTGGGCTAGCGCTTAAACTGCCCTCTCTGCTCTACGCCAACTCCAGAATAACCAAAAATTCGATTCTGTGCAATTCCAAAGATCCGGCAATATCGAAGCACGTAATAAGTGGCTGTAGTGATTCAAATGATCTACAAGCCCGCGTAGACTTCCACAAAAAGTTCCTTACTGGAATCAGCCAGAATGGCACTGGTCTGGGGTATGGCAGTACAACCACGAGCGACGTGGACTTGAAGAAGTCTCTTTTGCGGGGAGATTACGACAGCAAGAGTATGGCTCATGCTATTGGCCTTCAATGTCAGAATGATTGGACAACAATTGGGGACTTTTGCATTCCGCCTCCAATGCACTGGAAGGTAATGCTCTATGACTGGACGCCAGAGATGCTGAAATTTTATTTGAATGCCTTTCAGCATACACTTCCAGACCCCAGTAACCTCGCTCGTTGGAGCTTTGCCGAGGATAGTTCTTGTCCCCTCTGTAGCAATACCCCTTGCACAGCTAGACACATTCTAGCTGGCTGCAAGGTGGCCTTAGATCAAGGACGGTACACTTACCGCCATGACAAAGTTCTCGCTGTTATTCGCGAGGTAATTAGTCTCTCAGTGGCTCGTGCCAACAAGGGTTTGACAGTATCCTCCAAACCCCCAATACAGTTTGTGCGGGATGGCTCTAAAGGCAAAAAACATTTAACTACAAAACCTTTCTCAATAATCGAGAAAGCTACAGATTGGATTCTGGAGGTTGATTCGGTCTCTAAGCAGTATAAATTCCCTGAAAGTCTCGGATGCACAGCCCTCCGTCCAGATATAACTCTTTACTCTCTATCTCGGAAGGTGGATCTTATTGTAGAATTAACTGTTCCATGGGAATCAAATATCCCAAAAGACCACGAGTACAAATTAAATAAATACCATGATCTTGCAAATGCCGTAACCCGGAACGGCTTCACTGTTCACCTTCACGCGGTGGAAGTTGGCGCTCGTGGCCTGCCAGCTAAATCTCTATTTCACCTCTTTAAAGATCTTGGCCTTTCCAGAAAAATAATCAACTCTTTCTTAGAAAAATTATCTAAAACTGCGATTTGCGCATCTCAAATTCTATGGCTTCGAAGGGGGAGTGAATGGGTGGCAAGGTGAACGCTCACATGTGGCAAGACAGCTGTCCTAAACCTACCACAGCCGGTTCGTAAGTCCGGAATCCACTGCTCACCCCCCAGAAGTGTAAAAAATAGTATTATGATGGGCCCGACTCCGGTCGGTTAATTCCATGGCAGCTCCGTTTGTATTTATTTATTATTCCTTGAATTAATTTATATGCAAATATAATTAGTGAAATATATCGACGCGTTTCAAGACTGTTGTATTCTACCATTCCTAGCACAAAATCGGACGGAAATAAGTATGGATAAATATTGTATTTTCTGTAATAAATATATCTTAAAAATTTTCTTTGAATACGCTCTACCATCTGAATGTATTTGTTTTCACTTGTAGGTACACCAGATAACCGAGTTATATTCAAGTATGCTACGGACTAAACAATTATATAGTAGAAACATTACATGAATATTATTAAACTGTTTGCATGCGAATAACAAAACCGACCATTTTGCTAGCACGATTGCAAATATTTGTAATGTGTGCACGGAAATTCAACTGCGTATCAAATGTGATTCCCAGGTCCCTCACCTCGGTTGACCTTTTTAAAATTGACCCGTTTATTGTGTATGGAAAAAAGCAAGGTGCTTTCTTCTTAGTGATGGTTAAAACAGAGCACTTATTAGTGTTGCATTCCATGTCATTGACAGAGCCCCATCGTGATACGAACACTACTTCCGAAAGCAGATCATTCGCCATATAGAAAGGTTAATAACAAGCTAGTATCAGAAACATGCACTGCTTGGAGAATATTTGAAACACCACTTATCACCAGCGAAGCTATGTTCCATTTCACTCTTTTATACGAAATCAATATCCAAGCTACGAGGAGAAGCTATGGACCCCTAGGGTCCTAGACTCTTGACATTAGAGGAACGCAGAAACCGAGGGGACTTAATCGAGACCTAGAAGATACTTTCGGGATGCTGCAGCTGCTGACATTAAACTAATGTATACATTCAATAGGAACTCGCATCTTCGAGGAAATAATTGAAGTTATCGCGGACAAGTTTCTCGACGAACTCTCCAGAAAAATATTCTGTCTAACAAAGTTGTGGATGATAGGGACCAACCCATAAACTACCGTGAGTGCTAAAAACATTAATATTTTAAAAAAGAAACCTACCAGTTTCATCAAATACTAATAAGACTAAGGCCTAGCGCAAACATACATCTTTTGTATCGACTAAACCGTTTAGTCGAGTTTTGTACTTCTTGTGAATTCCACACAACTAAACCATTTAGTCGATGGATTGATGCAGTCGATCGTCGATTTTTTTTATCTCTCAAAGAAATTGACCAGTCTTCTTTTGGCAACGCTCGAGTCAAGGTGCTACAAACGATGTCAATTAACAAGAAAGTTCTAGTTTGTGCTTTGCTTTATAGACATTTTAAAAGAGATAAGGAAAGGAGATAGTGTGTACATTCTATATTCAGTGACAGATTATCTTGTGGAATATTTCATACGTTACATTCTAAGCTAAAAGAGCACCCAGATAAGTTTTTTAAATATTATAGAATGAGTGAAGAAACTTTTAATGTAATCGTATCATTACTATGTCCTTATATTCAACGACATAGTAATGGATCGACTGTTTAGTCGTGATGGATCGACTGTTTAGTCGTGATGGATCGACTGTTTAGTCGTGATGGATCGACTGTTTAGTCGTGATGGATCGACTGTTTAGTCGTGATGGATCGACTGTTTAGTCGTGATGGATCGACTGTTTAGTCGTGATGGATCGACTGTTTAGTCGATCGTATCACATCAATACACTGCAATACAAATTGAGCGTTTGATCGATAGTTGTCCACCTTTTTAATCAGAAGCAGATTGATACAGCTTTTTGATTTTTTTGCCAAGCAACTATCGAGTTGACAGTATGTGCATGTTCTATGATCGCGATATATTCCTGTAAACTTATGACACACAATTAAATAGTTGTACAACTAAAAACTATATGTATGCTGTATGCCTAACTGAAAATAAAATACTTAATAGGATAAAACCACATCAGCCTATGCTGCTGACTATTTATTATTTTAATATTAATAATTGTCATATACTGGTGCTCATGCTCATGCCCTCGGTGTTGCGTTACTCAAGGACCTACCTACTTAAATATCTAATAGTGACAACCTACAGAGACGAATGAAGATACAGCAGCGGCGTTATCAAGAGCCCCAAAGGGATGAACGGCTGTAATCATTATTAACCCCTCGCGTACCAGACGGCCCGAAACGTCCAGAATTGATATTTACCGTCGAACCCCAGACGGCCCGAAATGGCCAGGCGAGGCCGACCGCTAATTATGTTAGTACAACTTTGACTAATAATTATGAATAATCTTTATTGCTTTACATAACGACGTTACAAATATCTAATAGCAAATTTCAATAGGAACATAAAACAGGTCTTTTTTAGACGATCGGTGTGACAGTTTCGGAGTAATGGTTTTTTTTCTGAAACGCCATCTTTTTTTTGAGACTCGCGAATTTCTTACGGGCCGTAAGGCACACATTAAAATTCAAACCGCGGGCCGCGAGGGGTTAAACTGCAATATTGGATCAATCATCATCATCATCATTTATTCATTCCATAAAAGCATTTCACAATACTGAGGAATATGTCAAATTTTACAATCATAATTTACCGGATGATAAAACCGCTTTGATTAATTAAAAGAAAAAAAAAATAATTGTAATCAAAGGTGATTACTTAAAAATAGTCAAATTTACAAAATAATCAATCAAACAATAAATAATAATCAATACAATGAACAAGAAAAAATCTGAAACATGCGTAATTAAAAACGTCAATAAAATCTAAAACTTAGTGCGAAAGTATAGTCATAATATGGTTATTTATAATCAAGCAATTGTGGACGCAATATCATAAAAGTCGTCCAGTTTGTAAAGGGCATGTTTGACTAACTGATTTTTCAAGCAGATTTTATATGCTGCCATCTCAAGTCATCTCGTCGATGACGGCAAGGCATTGAACAATTTAAAACTAATATATAAAAATGTTTTTTGATATTTAGTCAAGCGTACTTTAGGCAATAACACATTGTTTGCGTATAAAAGACACTGATATATGTACATGGACGACATGGTAAGGATAGACGCTTTAATAAAAGGGGCGCAATGTGTTTCTCTGCTTACACCAAAAATTGTCCTAACGGCTTGCTTTTGTAGCACAAAAACGCGATGGATATCGGTTGCATTACCCCATAGTAGTATCGCATAAGACATCTTTGAATGGAAGCAGGAGTGATACACACTGATCGCTGCATGTACGCCAGCCAGTAATTTCACCTTTCTTATAGAATAGCAATGTGGATCGATATTGTTTCAGAATTAAACGAATATGAATGAATAGGTAAACATTGGAAAAAATGTTGCTAACACCTGGTTTAAGCCCTTCATTTCGCAGCAGTGCTTATGTATACTAATAATAACCTATATATGTATACTAATAATAATTTGTTATTTTGGGTAATCTGCCACATGCCATGGTTACTAAGTCGGATTGTAGGGTATTAGGAGGTAATAACATTTTATCATTCAGTGCGATCTGGAAAGCCAAAATGGAACCATTCAAAACTACGGATGAAAAGATTTTGTATGTGGAAAGTCGCATAAGACGATTCCCGGATTTTCCTAAGCCTGGTATACTATTTCGGTGAGTACCTTCTTCTCCGTCGTTCCCTCATTGCTGAGGATCGTGGCCACTAGACAACAGTTTGCCTACGAGGCTCCTCCACTTCGACCTGTCTTCTGCATGGCGGGTCGCAGATTGTATTGACCCTTTTGTAACTTCTTTGATGAGGTCGTTCCATCTGGCCGGTGATCTGCCTCTGCTTCTTCTTCCCTCCACTTGACCCCCGGAAAGCATTTTCTCCAGATTCTCTGCGTTTCTCCTGGCAACATGACCGAAGAACTGCAGGACCCTTCTCATGCATGCGGTGGAGAGCCTCACTTGGATACCGAGTTCTTCCAGGACAGATTTGTTCATGCGGCGAGCTGTCTATGGGGTTCCTAGCATTTTACGCCAACACCACGTCTCCAGTGCATCGATTTTGGTGCGTATACGAGCCTTCAGGGTCCATGTCTCCGATGCATAGAGAAAGATCGAGAAAACCAGAGCTCGAACCAGCCTGACCTTAGTCCGCTTACTTATACCCCGATTCTTCCACAACCTTTCTAGCTTGCTCATGGCCGATCTTGCCATCTGGCTTCTGCGTGAGACCTGCTTTTCACAGTTTCCGTCGTTGCATATCATGGAGCCCAGATAAACAAAGTCTTTCACAGCTTGAAGGTCACTCAGCTCGTTGGTGCGTTGCGTGGTTCCAGCCCGGTCCACAAACATGAGTTTGGTCTTGCTGCGGTTCCTACATGTTTGTAGGTGAGTACCTACATGCACCTAAATTATTATTCAATGTCTACTCTGAATTTGCAATGATGCTAGAATATCTAGAGTCAATGTAAGATACGGTAAGCTAAGGTCAAGCTTTGCCAATCATATTCCGATTAAAGTTATGCTCAAGCTTTCTAGGCATCAGAGGTCAACTGCCAGCATGGTTAAAACGATTTTTATATTACCAGACTAATTTTATCTAATCGAGTGAAGAGCGCTCAGCCATGTGCTCCGAGGCTTCGTCCTAGGTCCTGTATTGTTTATTTTCTATATTACAGACCTCATGACTGTCTCGTCACCATCTACTCGTGGACAAAGCTAAATTTGCACCCCACTGACCACACAGCCCCACCCCTCACTCCTGGCTTGGATCTTTCCGTGATCTTCCTGGTCTGGAATTTTAGGATCTACATATAACAGCAATTTGCTAATGATTTTAATCATTATCTCAGTTATTCCGTTTTGAATCCAGATGCCCCTTTTGCAGATGTTGCGCTCAATAAATGACAGGTGAAAAAATACCTAAATTCCTTCATTATTGCGAAAAGTTTTTCTGTAATGAAACTAAAAACTATTTAACCCTTTTTACTCGAGCGGCTCCGCTACGGAGCCCGGGCAGGTTATTGTGTCCACTCGAGTGGCTCCGCTACGGCACCCAGGCGCTGTAGCAGCACCGTTCGAGTTGACGAAATAAACTGCCCAAGCGCCGTAGCGGCGCCACTCCAGTACAAGAGGCTAAGTTTGTTTGAGCATCAAATGATTTTAAAGCACCTATATTGCCATAATTGTCTTGACGCTTCCCTATATAGCCATAATTGTCTCGAGTTGCTGGTTTGCCTGTGCAAAAAAGGGTTCGAGTGCAAAGGGTTACGATCGTCTATGAGCCAAGTCAGGCTTACAAGCCTATCGGTGTCTTCAATAATATTGATTGTAATATTGGAGTCCTGTCCACCCTAGAACGGGCTAGTCCCAGTTGGGTGACAGAAACAAATAAGCAAAAGGTTAAGGTTTTGCCATTCGGTTCCTGTTATTTTTGTAAGCTAATCAATGTTTTATAGTAATCAATTCTTAAATAAATAAATAAATAAATAACAAGTGCATGAGCAAATAATATAAATTATGACAATTCTATCAAAACATTCAGCTCAATAAAAGTGTGTAAATTTGTTGATAAATTTGCATCGTTATTCAAAATACGTTGTGTGGTGGGGGGGGGGGGGAGGGGCCCATCCGAGAATGTGTGGCACCTACCTAATATTACACTTTCCGTCTACCATTTAGGGATATATTTTCGGCGATTGCGCAAGGTCCGGTCTGCAAGATTCTGCTCGAACTTTTGGTTGACCACATCAGGACCAATTTCCCAGGAGTGGAAGCCGTAGTAGGTCTGGAATCTCGGGGATTCCTGTTTGTATTCGCCGTCGCCGCAGAGCTCCAAATCGGATGCTTTCCAGTCCGGAAGAAAGGAAAACTTCCAGGAAATCTCAAGGCCTGCACTTACAGCCTGGAGTATGGAACGGTGAGAGGTGTTTTTTTCTTATTCTCATGCGAGCACCTAACGCTGGTTGCTTATTAGAATAGAAAAATAAAACACAACTTTCGCCAGGGATCCATAGAGAAAGTTGCGTATTTTTTGTGATTTTTTCAGCTCCCTAGTTGACATCGGAAGGGTCAGCTGTCAGATGATTGTCGAAAGATTTTTTGAAAACCTCTCGTTTTTGCAGTATTTAACATTTAGGCTGTAACCAGAGCGGACGTTCTTAACTTACCCAATGACAGGCACAGTGCACTTCCCTTCGAGAGTAATATTACCATTCATACAAAATGAAAATATCCCGCTAAACATTATATATAGATAGGTAGCCAAAAACCCAAGGTATGATGTAAACAAATATTAATGCACGACAATTGGTAAAAAATGCTTAAAGGCTTTTCCTGTGAAGATCACAATAATCGTTATAGAGATATATCGTGAAATACTTTCTATGAAATCGAAGACTATCACGGTTGTTTGACATTATAAATAGGATAAAAAGAATTTATCATGTGAAGTTTGTAGCACCCGACGTTTTGGCACGTTGCAACCGCCGTTGTCCAGGGTAAATGTCTAGTCTACCCTGGATAACGGCTGTTGCAACACCGCCGAAACGTCGGTTACTACAAACCATGTGAAAAATCTTTCAATAATGTCGGAGGTAAAGAGTTTAAGAAAATTGTAAAAAATTGGAAACCTTTTGAAGTTTACTAGTTTTTTACTAAAATTGGGCAAAAAACCGTTGATAGTTTATTTTTTGCGCAGTGCTTATTTTTTGATGACACGTTTGGCTGTATTTTACCAAAAAACCAATGAATTTTTCAAATTGTCTAACCTTTTTTTTAGGATTCTCCAACTTATCCCGGCGCCAGACATGTGGGCAAAGTTTGGGCAAACATTTTCAAAACATTTGAAAAAAATGTATGTGCACAAATAGGAGCGCAAATATGATTGCCAGACTTGTTTTCAAATATTTGCGGTCACATTTATCGCAAAGATGGCTGACAGAATGGACAACGATTTTGTGGACGCCGTTAGTCAATTTTTTTTGAGTGCCTTTAATTTTTTGTTTCATTCTAATAATAATCTGAAATCTCCAAGAAGAAGAAGACGTGAATGGATGTGTACCACCGTAAAAGGCACGGAGAGACTATTCTTTATTCTTTATGCCATGCGTCGTTTACAAGGTTTCGATTTTTATGATCTCTATTTTTCGGATTCCATATTGACGGTTCTGCATGAAGAAGCTCGAGAAATTGGATAACAAAGTCATTACTCCACTCCATTGTTGACACTCAGAACACAACTGCTCCGTTCAGCGGCGCGCACGTTACTAAACACTGCGACAGGTGTGGCAGGCCGCACAAACTTTGAAGTTTGTTTACTATGATGTGCGCAGTAAAAACCGCCTCACGATGGCAAACTGCAAATGTGTTTTCAAACTTTGCACAAATACGCAAATGCCTGTGCCTCACTTGGCGACTTTGTAGGTATTTGCGTATTTGCTCACATGTCTGGCGCCGGCATAATAATATAACTGATATATTATTAAATCGGTATCTGAAAATCGTTATTGTCATTTTGGTTCTATTTTATCGATATTTCCTGTAAGATATAAAAGATTAATAAACAAAACATTGTCATATCATAGTGGAGTCAGGACATAGTGGAGTCTGGAGTAATGAAGAGGCGGAAAGTCTCGATGGGATAACGCCCCAATTGGGTTAGAACCAATTATACTATTGGCAGATGGATACACAAGGACCGCAGTGCAAGACAGAACCAAAATCGGGTTAAAGAAAGGTGGAGAGGACCAAATATAAAACAAGCAAGCAAGTGATATTAGGGAACCGACTCTCAGAATAACTAGATACTGCTGGAGACATTCCAAGAACAAGAGACTGAAAATGGTGGAACTGCTAACAGGGAGCTGTCGTCTCAACCTTCATACTCTTGGGAGAGTGTAAGATCTTATATAAAGGAGCTGGGTAGGAAGATCATCAGTGGATCACTTGGTGTGCACGTATTCAGCGTTGGCTATCAGGAAAGAAAAGTAATGGTCGATGTGAGGTAGCTATCGCCAATATGTGGGGCTTCTGGCCGTCGTGTGGGCCAGAGCCCACAACGTCCGGTAGCTGCCACAACTGACAGTTGCAGTTGCAGTTGCATAACTGACCAGACCAGTTGAAGACCAGTTGCAGACAACTGGTCTTGGAAATGGAGATAAGCTACAATGGTCCTTAACAAAGGACTAGGTGCGGGTGGTTGGACGACTGCCCCTGTCCCCTCCCTTCTGCTTACCATCATAATTAAAACTTTAGTCACGTGAAACTTTGGACCTTTATCCATTAGTAAAACTTTTATAGATCAAACATTTGTAATTATCTATAACTTCTATTTTGATTATGCAATGTAATATTTAGGGTGATACCCCTCCTTAACTAATTTTATATCAGCTGCATCTTGCTGCATCAGGATTAACAAAATATGGCATTGCCAGACATCCTTATTTACCGTTCACAGTTTAATTAAATTATTGAGCATTGCCAATACAAACCTACAAATACGAATAAGGAAAAAAAACATTATGGTGATAAAACCAATGCTCAGAGAAATTTGGCAATAAAAGATATTACAAGTGATAACATAAATTGAATAAACAAGAAATGTTATTAGTTTGGTAGCTTTGTTTCTAGAACCTGATAAAGCAAAAGCACTTATAATCTTTGTAATGTTTTTTATTGTTTTGGCAATACAGCTGTCCTAAAGCTGCCATAGCAGGTTGTTTGTATTTATTTATATATGTGGTGTAGTTGAAATCAAATTTGCAGGCGATCCCTTTATGTATAATTCTAGGTTACTACTACGTTAGGCTACTAACTAGGTTATGTCTATTTTTAATTTCATTTTAAACTTTATATTTCAGCAAGGCAGGGGTAATGACTATGCATTCGGCGTTAATATACCAGTGTTTAATGTATGCTAGACAGCACCTCGCAGAAACTGCAATTAATGCAGACATTCACTCCCATTATACACGCGGTAGCGCCCTTTTATGCGTACCCCGAATACGACTGGCAAAAGTACAGAAAAGCTACTTGTACCTTAGCATTAAATTCTATAATCTACTCCCTACACAATTTAAACAGCTGGAGGACATAAAATTAAAAAAAACCATCAAGGAGATGCTGATAGGCCACCCTTTCTATAATCTGGGCAAATTTGAGGGCCATGATTTTTCAAATATTGTGCCCATTTAAATTACTTAAAAAAGTAGAGCCTTATTGTCTGATTATTTTATATGGTCATATATCTGTACTTTTGGTTTAAAATGCATAACGTAGACTTAATTTGATTATTTAACATTTTACAGACAATTTGAATATTACGATGAATAATTTTACTACGTATCTTTTCGAATTACTAACTACTTCAAATGTTAGGCTTCTATTTTTAATATTTATATTTATAGTTTGACAATCTAGTAGTTAATTCTTGACTACCTATGTATGTTCAGTAAAGAGTAGTAATGAAACTTACTACCTAACCCAATTATTTTGACACGTCCAAGAGCGGTCTTTAGCCGTCAATTGGACACGACGAAAATGTAACGTAATTGTATCGTACATGATACATTATTATTTTTTTTACATTTTTAAATACATGAAAGGAAGGTTCTGTTGCTAAGCACTGAACGACTGAAGATTATGTCACATACTTTCACCTGGTAGGTGACAGGTCCGACATTTATCAACAGTGTCAGCATTGATGATGAATCTCCTGTAATCGTTGATTTTGATAACCTAGTCCTGTTTGCACACATTCAAACCTCGGTCTCAGATCGGAGATCACCGAAACGCAGCCAGTGGATAGTCCTTAGTAAATGGCAGGAGCATTTAGTACCGTAGAGATTTTCCCGCACTTGGCCCAATCAAGAGGCCAAGTGCGGGAAAAAGCCCAGTCAAACTAACTAACTAACTTAGTACCGTAGAGGTTAAGTGTCTGCTTTTTCACAAGCAGGTTGATGTGCTTCACAAAATAGAGACTCCAAACCTGTCAAATTTTTGTAGCGGCCGGACATATAGTTGGGGAGCCAGCGACAAAAAAGTGCAAGAGTTTTATAAAAGCTGATACTTTCAGATCAGACAGTATTTTGGCCATATAATGCTAAAGTAGAGTCAGCAGGCCAGACTCTGAGACACCTGGCGCTGGCGTACTAGGAAAGTTGCAATTTTAATTAGTCTAGCAGAAGTTCCGGTGAATAGTGATTTTCATCATCACGATACGAGGAATAAATCCAATCTCCACATAAACCGACAGCGACTTGTGCGATACGGTTTTATTCACAAATTTGTCCTTTTATAATAAGATTCCAGAGCAAATGAAAAGCCTTGGAGAGGACCAATTTAAAAAGATAATTATAAATAATTTGGTAAGAAACCCAATTTATAATTTAATAAATACAAACGGAGCTGCCATGGAATTCACCGACCGGAGTCGGGGCCCATCATAATACTATTTTTTTTTACACTTCTGGGGGGTGAGCAGTGGATTCCGGACTTACGAACCGGCTGTGGTAGGTTTAGGACAGCTGTCTTGCCACATGTGAGCGTTCACCTTGCCACCCATTCACTCACCCTTCGAAGCCATAGAATTTGAGATGCGCAAATCGCAGTTTTAGATAATTTTTCTAAGAAAGAGTTGATTATTTTTCTGGAAAGGCCAAGATCTTTAAAGAGGTGAAATAGAGATTTAGCTGGCAGGCCACGAGCGCCAACTTCCACCGCGTGAAGGTGAACAGTGAAGCCGTTCCGGGTTACGGCATTTGCAAGATCATGGTATTTATTTAATTTGTACTCGTGGTCTTTTGGGATATTTGATTCCCATGGAACAGTTAATTCTACAATAAGAGCCACCTTCCGAGATAGAGAGTAAAGAGTTATATCTGGACGGAGGGCTGTGCATCCGAGACTTTCAGGGAATTTATACTGCTTAGAGACCGAATCAACCTCCAGAATCCAATCTGTAGCTTTCTCGATTATTGATAAAGGTTTTGTAGTTAAATGTTTTTTGCCTTTAGAGCCATCCCGCACAAACTGTATTGGTGGTTTGGAGGATACTGTCAAACCCTTGTTGGCACGAGCCACTGAGAGACTAATTACCTCGCGAATAACAGCGAGAACTTTGTCATGGCGGTAAGCCACCTTGCAGCCAGCTAGAATGTGTCTAGCTGTGCAAGGGGTATTGCTACAGAGGGGACAAGAACTATCCTCGGCAAAGCTCCAACGAGCGAGGTTACTGGGGTCTGGAAGTGTATGCTGAAAGGCATTCAAATAAAATTTCAGCATCTCTGGCGTCCAGTCATAGAGCATTACCTTCCAGTGCATTGGAGGCGGAATGCAAAAGTCCCCAATTGTTGTCCAATCATTCTGGCATTGAAGGCCAATAGCATGAGCCATACTCTTGCTGTCGTAATCTCCCCGCAAAAGAGACTTCTTCAAGTCCACGTCGCTCGTGGTTGTACTGCCATACCCCAGACCAGTGCCATTCTGGCTGATTCCAGTAAGGAACTTTTTGTGGAAGTCTACGCGGGCTTGTAGATCATTTGAATCACTACGGCCACTTATTACGTGCTTCGATATTGCCGGATCTTTGGAATTGCACAGAATCGAATTTTTGGTTATTCTGGAGTTGGCGTAGAGCAGAGAGGGCAGTTTAAGCGCTAGCCCAAAATTTTGTTTGGACCTGAAGAGAGTCGAGGGGTCAGCTGGTTTGGCTAAGGACAGCCAGGATTTTAAACTAGCTGTCACCAGCGCATCTAGACGGGACATTCAATATTTACGCGGCGACAGGCGAGGGTTGAAAACCCCGCCCACCACCCGGGCAGTTCTAACGACGTGGGTCGTTTTATCTGCCCAGGATGTCATGCAACGACAACCTCACGCGTGCCGGAAGGGTAGCGCGTGAGGGGTGAGCGAACGGAGACCTTATGAGGGATTCTCCGGGCTTCAGCCCCCGCCGGCACCCCGTAAACCGTTTATTTAAAATTCAAAATTATTACAATTAATTACTTAATTACTAAACTAAACTAGGAGACTAAGCGGTAACATATTTAATTTTTTACATAGTATGATATACCTATTATTATTTTAATTGCAATGAGTTATGCTTATGCGGTGGAAGTTATGCTCCATGCGGCATGTCGAAAAAAGAAAAAGAAAAAACGGGCAGCAAACGGCAGGGGCGCCGTCGGAGACGTCGACGACCGGGATCCTGTGAAAGGGCACGCACCCACAAGGGCGATTAGGGACGATACAGTACGGGCGACTTCGGATGATGAAGCAGCCCCCGGCTCGCACCGCTAAGAGGGGGGGCCCTCCCCCGGAGGAGGATAGCCCCTCTGCCTCAGATCCTCCCAGAGGGACACCCAGTGATCCACAAACTCGCGAAACGCAGCAAAGCAACCCCTACAACTTACCAAGTCCGCATACCAAACCGGCAGACTGCCGACGCACGAACCAACCACACACAACATTTCCGCCCGTGCGGCGTCGAGCTTGGGACATGTCCAAACGATGTGTTCGGCCGTCTGGCGACCAGTGCCACACGAGCACCAGGGATCGTCGTTGAGCCCAAGGTCAAATAACTTGGCTTTGAACTCACCGTGACCCCCAATGAGCTGAGTGACATGGTGGTCAAGCCGCAGAAAATCCTCGTTTTTCATCCGCTCGGACACCGACGGGAAGAAACTATGGGTAAGGCGGCCCGTGCCGCCGCCATCCCACCGCTCCTGCCAGACGCGCAGACTCTCCGCCCGAATACGACGGGACCAGCCCACCAACGTGGAGGACGCCGGGTCCACCGACAGACTAAAGTAGTCTACCGGCACCCCCCGTCGAATCCATGACACGGCTGCCCGCTCCAGAACCTCCAGATCGATCGGCAAAACTCCAAACGGGAAGAGCGAGAGTAGAGGTCGTCCGGTATGCGCCAGTAATCGCCACAAGCGGGAGACGCTGGCCACGCAGCAGGACAACGCGCATGGCCTCCGATATGGATGGCCACGCCCAAGCACGCGCGGCATAAGCCACCTGCGGGACAAAAACACCCTTGTAGAGCAGTCTTACGGCCGGGGAGCGGATGCCCCACTCGGCCCTGCTGGAGCGACGAATGGCGAGGAAAAGATCTCGCGATTTCGTAGCTACGGTTTTCGCGTGTACAAGATGCGACACGGACGCCGACAACGAGACCCCCAGGTAGCGAACGGACTGCGGAAAAGCCACAGGACGTCCTCCAACCCGGATAAGCGGATTACGCTGGAGACGCCCCTTTAACAATAAGGCTTGCGACTTGGCTGGAGAGAAAGAAAGCCTGTTGCGCTTTCCCCAATCGAGAATCAGGTCAATCGAACAGGCCGCCCTTCTCTCAACCTCGGCACGACTCTTGCCGCCCACCAGGAGGAGGGCGTCGTCAGCGTATGCGCTGACGGTGCAACCCTCCGGGTATGGCAGCCCGAGCATATCGTCAAAAAGAATATTCCACAGACAGGGACCCAACACCGACCCCTGCGGACACCCCATAGAAGGAACCTTGCTTGCTGACGAGGGCCCATACTTAATAATAACGGACCTGTCTGAAAAATAGCTTCGGATTATCCTAAGGATGTTGTTCGGGCACTGTCTGAGACGAAGCTTGCTCACAATCATCGGCCACCAAGCGTTGTCGAAGGCACCCGAGATGTCGAGGAAAACCCCGACGACGTATTGTCCGTCAAACGCGCGAACCCATTCCTTCGCAAATAGGATGGCATCCTCAGTGGACCTCCCGCGGGTAAAGCCAAACTGCCGGTCGCTCTGAGGTGAGAGAGTCGCATCAAGCCGATCGCGCACGAGCACCTCGAGCACTTTGCCTAAAATGGGCAGAAGTGTGATGGGCCTGTAAGCTTTCGGATCCGACCGAGGTTTGTCGTTACCCTTGGGAATTACAGGAGACCAACCTTCCAACAGGTGGGAAAGTAGCCGTCGTTAATGCATTTCTGCATTAGAACAGTCACCTCCCATCTGGCGAACTCCCAGACGCGCTTGATGATGCTCGCCGTGAAGAGATCGATCCCTGGCGCCTTACGGGTCGACATAGAGCCTATGATCCGATCAAGTTCCTCCGCAGTTACATCCGAGACATCGGGAACGCGCGAGTCGACGACAGAAAGCCGCCTAATCTGCGCATGATGCAAATCATCCCGGGCGGGCTGATCCGAGGGACAGAGTATATTCAGGAGCGCCGAAAGCGACCCCTCAGTATCGAGGGTGGGGGCAGAGTTGCCATCCACGATGTTCGAGAGAAAATCATCAGCGCTTTTGGTGTTATTGTGGATTGCCTTCTTCATGTCCCACGGATTGGCGTTACCTATCTCGGTAACCCACCGCCTCCACGACTCCGTCTTGGCATGCCTAATGGCGGCATGGTAGACCCTACGAGCCGAAGTCAGGTTCTCTTTAAGTGCCTCCACGCGCTCAGGAGGGGCCGAACTCCTACGGGCCACTCCCATTTTTCCGTATGCGCGTTTGTAGCTTTTCCTTAGCTCGGAGAGATCAGAGGACCACCACGGGGCCGCGAAGCCACCGCGGGGTTTCCTCCGCCCTACCACAGCTTCACAGGAAGAAAAAATGGCTGCATTAAGTGCGGAGCATAAGTTCTCTGCGGTACTACTGGGGGGGGATGGAAAACCCTCGAGGTTCACGCAGAGGACTTCACCGAACCGATCCCAGTTAATATCTCCGGTTCGGTATCGCCACTCGGATGGTGGCGTGGGGGGTGCACGACGGCCGATGTCAAAGGTCACCAGTCTGTGATCCGACGAGGAGAGATGCTCGTGAACCAGCGGTTCACCAGTTGTTCATCCAGCGTGAACCAGTTGTTCATCCAGCGGGCGAATCCCGGGGAGCACAGAGTAATGTCCACATTACTGGAACCGCCAGGGCCACAGAAAGTCCTAGGCTGTCCAGGAGTGTTAATAATGTGCAACCCGAAGGTCGCGACTAACTCCTCGACAGCCTCGGCCCTGTCTTTCGCCAGCCGTCCAAGACTACTCAAGTCGCCGTCATCGTGCCATGCAGGGGAGCGGGCATTAAAATCACCCGCGACCAGCACGGGGCGACCGTGAAGAGCGCGTAGGGCACCAGCGAGTCCAGCGATGTGGGTTCCTACTTCCTCACAGAACTGAAAATAGCAGGAAATCAGGTAGCAGTCCACGCGGTCTATAACGACCGACGCGCAGACGAGGTGCTCGTTGGAGAGGTGGTCCAAAAGCATAGGAGGCGGAAGCTCTGAGCTCACCGCGATCCCAGCCATTGGACGAACCCCTTTCTCGAGCACAACGCACCGCCCGCCGATCCCCCGGGTTTTCCCGCAGAACGTATACTGCTCCTGGATGAACGCTATTCCAATCCCCAACGTCTCGAGGGTCCGACCGAATTCGGCTGTGACCGCACGACTTCTCTGCAGGTTCAGTTGCGCACAGTTAATCATTGGTTGGGGACTATGCCCCGCCATAATTCGTGGATGAGATCATCCGCTCGACAGCACGTTGGTACACGGGGCATACCTGGGTACCAGTCACATGGTTGGCGTCCCTGCGCAGTCGCGAGCAAGAGGCGCACTTCGGCGGCGTCCCCTTGGAGGGACAATTGGCCGCACCGTGCCCCTTAGCGGCGCAGTGGCCGCAGACTTCCTCATCTGCACAACGCTTTTGCGTGTGCCCGTAGCCGTGGCATCTGAAGCACCGAACCGCCCCAGTGTAGTCGCGGACTCTACAGGAGTCCCAGTCAAGGTAGGCGCGGCCCTCCGAGACCAGCACCGCCCTCACGGCAGGATCCACCATCCACACGGTCTGTGCGGTGGGGCCATCCCGGCGACCGAAAGTAAATAGACGCCGGGTGGTACTCAGTACAGTAGCCTTATCCACGTCGCACCTACCCTGCAGATTCTGGCTCCAGAGGAGCTCAACCACCTCCGCATCTTTCAGCTCCCGAGGGACATCGTGAATGACGACCCTGGGGAGCCTACCCTGAGGCTCAACGGCACGAAGTCCCGCCCCGAGTAGGCGATCGGCCGCCGCCTTGACCCTCTCAAGGCCGCCCGGGGTCGAGGTCTGAACCAAGACACCGGCCCGTGCAACTTTTCGCACCATCACGGGGCGGAAACCGTCGTCCGTTGGGTTTAGTGTTTTTAAAAGGGCCTGTTTCGTCCTCTCGGAGGTGGCTGTGTCGTCCTCTATTTATATTTCTATAGCAAGGCATCTATTTTCGCCAGGCAACTTTTGAAATGCTCTATAACATGATCGCCCGAGACGTCTTTTCCCTGATGGGTGATTTTTCTGCCGAGGAATTTGAAATGATTGTTTGGGTCTATAAGGGAGATATTAGAGCCCTTATAGACCAATTTGGGGTCATAGGATGTAAATTTTGTGCCCATGCGGGCGAGTCCAAGGCAAAAACATTTGGAGGGCTTCACTTTTATACAGCCTGACCAGTCGCAGAAAAGCTCCACTTTCTGTAATAGCAGGGAAAGCTGCTTGGGGCTTCTGGTGATGAAAGTTAGGTCGTCGGCAAAAGCGAGGCACGACGAGGTGTATTGGCCGTCTGTTTTAAAACGGTAGCCCCACTTCCTGTCAAACTGGCTCAGGCTTTCCAGCAGTATATTAAAAACTATATTAAAAATCGTCGGGGAGAGGCAACAGCCCTGAAATAGTCCAATTGAATATGGTATAGAGCGGGTAGTCCATTCTTGCGTTTTAACATGGAAAGTCAGACAGTTGTAGTAGGAGGCTACAATGTCACGCACGACTGGTGGGAAGTTGTACCAGCGGAGTGCAAAGTGGAGGAGACTGTGTCGGACTGACCCAAAGGCATTCTCTAGGTCGAGCCAGCATACATTGATTTGGCGTTCGTGCTGTCTCGCATCCTTGATGGCAGCAGCCAGGAGAGAATTGTGCTCGAGGCAGCCCGAGACGCCACGCATGAAGCCTTTTTGAACTGATACTCCAAGGTACTCATTCCGGTGCATGAATTCGCTCATCCTCGTGTGGACTATGCTAAAAAAGATTTTGGCCACAGTGTCTGTGAGAGCAATGGGCCGAGCGTCCTTTGGTCCGGTGCAAACTGGGACCTTCGGAATTAAGATGACTGTCGCTCGGCCAAAATTCTGTGGGACTACACCGCTATTCCATATATTTCGGAAGATGGATCCTAAATATTGCAGAAGGCAGGGGCATTTTTTGTATACTAAATAGGGAATACCATCGGGACCCGGAGTAGAGCCCGACGGCTTCCTCTTTACTTGATTAAGAATCTCATCTAGAGATGGAGGTTGAGAAGCAAAAGCTACCGTAGGCAGGGGCGGAGGTGTAATGCCCGGCGGAGGGCTGTAATTATGGAGCCGCATTGGGTCCTCATACGTGGTCGAAAAATATTCCGTGGCCATTTCTTCCGGGATTTGGATTTTTCCCTTGGCGGCAGACAAAACCGTTTTGCTGTAGATAAAACGGTTTTTGTCGAACCGGGCTTCCTCTTTGGATTTGAGAAATGCTGCCTTGCGCTTGTCGTTTTGCGTTGCTACGCTCTGTATGAGTTTTAGTATAGAGCGGTACGCGCGCGAGAAGTTGTGGCAGAGGGCTTTATCCCCGGCTTTCTTGGCTTCACGTAACTGGCGACGAAGTAGCCGCTTTTGCCTACGGAGCTTTGCCTTAAATGCGTTTTCTCTGTGAACCGGGTCGACATGGGTAGATTTTGGGTAAACACCCGAGAAGTATTCATGGACCGCCACCTGGAAGGACGACAGCTGGATGCTGGCAGGGGCATTACGGTTCACGGAGTGGTCAAGAATAGAAGCTAAATTATTATTATGAAATTCCCAGTCCTCTTTCGCAAGTGAAGGGAATTTTAGAGGAGGGAAGGATACGATTTGCGCGGGTAGAGGAGACCGGTCGGGTGACAAACTGCGGGCAGATGTGGAGTCAAGGGACATGTGAGGTTCAACTCTGTCCGTGACTCCTTGCGACGGTTTAAGACACTGACGTGCAGCGTCGCTATCATCGTGCCCAGCAATGTGTTTTTTTAACCATGCTAATCGTTTATATTGTTTCCCGCAGATAGGGCAAGCAAGGTCCGGTGTCGTTTTAGCCGTGTATAAGGTAGTTTGAAAATTCCGAGTTTATTTTCCATGTTGATAATTAGAAAAATTTGTAAAATTTTAACATAACGGTATTATGATAGCTGACATTCTAATTCTCATATAATTTAGTATACATCTATTTATGTTTAAAAAATACGAAGGCATATTGCTGGATTGACAATAAAATTATTTTACGTTGATTATTCTACATAGAATTTGCATTTCTATTTTAATATATTATTCTCTCTTACTTTTAATGCCATTAGTATATTTTGATTATTTGTAAGTAGGTAATATTGAATATAATATTACAGCCATGACAACTATCATGATAGTTATATTTTTAATAATTAAATTTTAAGCATTTAATTGTGACGCATCCAAGTGTAGGAATGCCTATCGTACCCCTAGTGTCTTGAAAAAGCTGAAAATGTATACAGTGGATGCAATAAAGAACTCGAAACACGGTCAGACTGCTTGCCACTATATTACGCCATTGCAACTGTTATATTGGGCGGCACAGTAGACCGATGTGTGATGTGTATGAAATAAGAAATAAGAAATAAGAAAAATTTATTTTCAAAAACCCGATCTGGGTATAGAAATTACATATAAAAAAAAATGGTATTTCTACAAATAAAATTACATTTCAAATTATAAAAAAGTCTATAAAAAGCTAATATTGAAAAAAAAACATAGAAATTCAAAAATAACAAAGACATAAAAACTAGAAAAATAAAAATAAACAGAAATAATGAAAAACATAGAGAATCAGCAATTCAATAACGAAAATATATGAAAACTAGAAAAATGGAAAGCATCCAAAGAGTTCTACATAGACTACATTTAATAAGGATCAAACTATCAATCAACAATCAAGAAATAGAAAAATGCATTGACTCTTCAAAGAACAAAAAATCAACTGGTCTCGATGATATACCTGTAGCGTAATTAAAATCCATAAACAAGTACTGGCACCTTGTCTAACATATCTTTACAATTTAAGCTTTTCAGAGGGAATATTTCCAGACTGTCATAAAGTAGCCAAGATTACACCGATATATAAAAGACGGCGATCCCACGAGCGTAGAAAATTATCGACCCGTAGCCCTACTGAGCAATTTCTCAAAAATTTTGGGGAAGGTCACCGAAAAACGACTAAATGGTTTCCTTGAAAAGTTTGTGGTCATTTCAGACAGTCAATATGGATTCCGGTATGGAGATGCTGACGCCACGCGTTCGATTTTGAAGCAGTCTAGGCAAATTATGTTTCGAGTTCTTTATTGCATCCACTGTATACTGATGAATTTTCAGCTTTTCTTAAACACTTTTGGGGTACTAATTAAAATCACACCTTTCCTAGTACGTCTGCACCAGGTGTCATCCATCTATGGCCAAAATACTGTCTGATCTGAAAGTATCACCTTTTACAAAACTCTTGCAATTTTTTGTCACTGGCTCTTAATTTAATAAGACTTATACACCCTAAGCATAAAATCTGCACTGATGGGACTGACGGGCACTGAAGAGGCTTTTTTTTAAAAATGTGACTTACAATTTGTCTAACTTACTACTTATTTCCTTTTTTCATAACTCTCCATAGGATACATTTGAGATTCAGACAGAGTACCTCAAGAAAGGAATGAAGTGCCTGTTGATCGACGATCTGCTTGCGACTGGCGGCTCTTTGGAGGCGGCCATGCATCTTCTCAAATCCTGCCAATGCGACGTCATGGGCTGCCTTGTCGTCATCGAGAAAGTGCCACTGCATGGACGGAACAAAATACAAGATGTGCCCGTTCACTCTCTTATAAAGCAGTATGATTGAAGTTGGCCGCTCCGCACTTCTCGCGCTTTAGCTGCTATTTGCTGAACTCCAGGCGAACACCCAATAGTTTCTTAAAGAAGAATTTTGATGAAAATAAAATATTAAGTCCTTCCTAAGTAGTGGCCATTCTACATAGTAAATTTATTGTACTTTAATTTTTTAATTTAGAGGCCGTGCCAAATTTCTTGGTCCTTGGCCCACTGAAACCAAAATGGGATAGAAATCCTAATCCTTTAAAGGATTTCTATCCCCTTTTCGTTTCAGTGCATTAGTGTTCAGTAAATGCAATACGTATGACCTGAGCATGTGGCCAGGGACCAACAAACCTGGCGCGGCCTATACTTCTCTTTATTTTTATTTACTTATTTCTTTTAATTTCTTTAATTTAATTTACTTCTTCAATTTAAACTATTTGCATATTTTAAAGTGATAATAAAGAATGGATTCCCTCAACGTATTTTTCTTTATTATAATATATAATTCTTTATTATATGGGAATCAAATATCCCAAAAGACCACGAGTACAAATTAAATAAATACCATGATCTGGCAAATGCCGTCACCCGGAACGGCTTCACTGTTCACCTTCACGCGGTGGAAGTTGGCGCTCGTGGCCTGCCAGCTAAATCTTTGTTTCACCCTTTTAAAGATCTTGGTCTCTCCAGGAAAATAATCAACTCGTTTCTAGAAAAATTATCTAAAACCGCAATTTCTGCATCTCAAATTCTATGGCTTCGAAGGGGGAGTGAATGGGTGGTAAGGTGAACGCTCACATGTGGCAAGACAGCTGTCCTAAACCTACCACCGCCGGTCGTTAGTCCAGAATCCACCCTTCACCTCCCAGAAGTGTAATAATTATATATGTTGGGCCCGATTTTTGGTCGGTGAATTCCATGGCAGCTCCGTTTGTATTTTATTTTTACTGTCAGATTTTAAAAAATGAGAATAATTCACTGACCATTTTCCAATTATGCTGATAATTACAAGCGAAAATAAACGAAATAATCATCACAAAACATTTACAAGGACAACACAAAGTTGATAAACTCACTGTCCTACTAGACTCTAAACCCTGGGAAGATACTTTTATAGAGTCAAACGTAGATATTGCTTTTGAAAAATTCATATCTATATTAAAAAGGAATATTGATCAGTCCACAGTTACTAATACATGCACTATTAGACACAGGAGTAGAAAAATAAAACCTTGGATTGCCAGAGGTCTAGTAAATAGTATACACAAACGGGACAAGATTCACGAACAGCTGGTTAGAGATACGGATAACTACGAACTATATATCTATTATAAAAAATACAGGAACCTTTGCAATAAACTAATTAAAACTGAGAAAGAGACATACTATAAAGATAAATTATGGAGTTTCCAAAATGATACTAAAAAAGTATGGAAAACCATTAAGGAAATAACAAGCACAGAAAAACCGCCGGTAGATATAAACAAAATGCAAATAAACAGGAATATTGTAAACACCACTACAGATTCTAATGAAATAAGGGGACACGCCCGGTGGCATAGTGGTTAGGTCGTCTGGTCTTACATTGTAAGGTCCCGGGTTCGATTCCCGGCTGGGTCACCATTTTCCTTTGGGATCAAATTAACGGAATTGCATTTTCAATTCTGTCGATCGAATGCAATAACAAGACACACACTTACAGACATGTTGCATGCACACATACATATAAAACGTCATAGTAGGGTTGGTTGTAAGAGATTGTCATATGACAATAAACCCGCCCATTGTGACATTTTCACAATAAAGAGTATAAACAAACAAACTTAAATAATTTCTTTGCAAGCGTTGGTAGTAATCTAGCTCATGCTCACCTGCAGAACCTAAAAATGAGCGAGAGTCAACTAGTAAACTTGACAAATCGGCCACAAGCGGATGCTCTTATCATTATGCCATGTCTGCAACAAACTAATGAATCAGAAATACTTCAAATAATAAGCCAATGGAGTAGTAAATCGGCAGGCCAGGATGGTATTTCCTCTTTTGTATTAAAACAAGTAAAATCATACATAGTTTCTCCCTTAGTCCATATAAAAAATAGTCCATACCTGAGCCTAAAAATGGGAGTATTTACTAAATGTTTGAAAACAAGTATCATAACACCTATCTTTAAAGGCGGTGATTCGTTGGCTGCAGAGAATTATAGACCCATATCACTCTTGAGTACGGTGAGTAAAATTCTAGAACATGTGGTCAAACGGCGTCTTAACAATTTTTTAGACGAGTACAATATTTTGGCACATAACCAGTTTGGCTTTCGGAAGGGGCTAGGTACAGGAGATGCGTTAATTGAACTCACTGAACATGTCAAAGAATCTTTAGATAAAGGAGAGAAATGTGCGGCAGTCTTCCTCGACCTTGCGAAGGCTTTCGACACTCTCTCGCACCCCTTGCTGTGACTAAACTGAAACGGATCGGACTCAGAGAAAATGTGCTAGAGTGGCTTAAATCGTATCTATCAGAAAGACTGCAGATGACCAGACTCCGCGAAGAATATAGTTCTACACAGCATATAACGTATGGTGTCCCACAGGGCAGCGCGTTGGGTCCAATTCTCTTTTTGGTGTATTTGAATGATTTCTGCAAACTCCCGGCGATAGGAAAGGTCATCAGCTTTGCCGACGACACCGTTTTATTAGTCAAGTCTTCGACTATATTAATACTGAGAAACGCGAAGAGATGGTTGGATAGAAACTTATTGACCTTAAATATTAGTAAAACGAAATTTATGACCTTTAGACAGACAAACACTGACCAACCAACTTCAACTATTAAGCTTCACTCATGCACGAGAACACAAGATTGCCAGTGTATGAATGTCGACAGGGTGTCCTCCATTAAGTACTTGGGCGTGATGTTAGACAACAGACTGCGCTGGGAGGATCATTTAACGAAGGTTGCGGCAAGACTGAGAAAACTTGTGTATTACTTTAGGAGTCGGTGGAATATCTTAGATTTCAATACGCTAAGAAGTGTCTATTTTGCTGTCTGCGAATCGGTTATTCGATATGGCATCGTAACTTGGGGCTGTGCGGCAAAAACGCTGCTGGCCACCCTTTACAAATCGAAAAAGGCTATACTGAGGGTGATCAATAAAAAACCCCCAAACATATCATTCCGATGACCTTTTCCAAGAGTATAGTGTTGAGCGTGAGAAAAATGTTTGTGCTAGTAACTCTCACTAAATTCCAGAGTGAGTTAGAACAGAAAACAGCCAGCAATCTCGTGTGACAAGAAGTCGAAACAAACAAATTTTGCAATACCACTCAGGAGATCCGCTTTTGGCCAATCCAGTTTCTCTTATCTTTCCCCCAAATGTTATAATTGCCTACCACTAAACATTAAAGACATTAAAATTTCATATACATTTAAAAATAGTTTGAGTGCCTACCTCTTAAATTGTACAAATGCAGATATTGGACACCTTATTAAATAATTGATTCTTTATAATGAAAACATAATAGTATATATAGTAATAATTGATGATTTCTAAATATAATTTAATTTTGATATTATTAATACATATATAAATATATAGGTATTAATTTTTATCATGTTTTAACACAAAATAATAGCTTATTGACAATCTTGATGACATTTTCGGTAATTAAGATATTTCTATTACATTAAGTATGATTTTGTTTATTTATATAAATATAATAGATTTCTTAGGATAATTAAAATAAATTGTCTACCTTGGAACAGGCGGCAGCCAAGTTAGGTTAAGATTTTTGTATATTGAATCAACTCATAATTTGAACTCAATAAATAATTTGTTATTTGTAATTCAGCTTACTTTTGCAACTCCCAACCCCCCCCCCCCCCTCCAAACCCTTCACCCCTTCCGCCCCCTCCCCCAACCACTCTTTTTCACTCCATCCCATTTCTCTAGCTCAACCCCCTCTCTTACTACCCCCCCTCTCCAACTCCCCCCAACCCTACCTCTATCTCCCACCCCGACTCCCCTCCCTTCTCCCTACCCCCAACTCAACTCAACTCACCCCCCAACTACCACCTCTTCTAGCTCAAACTTCACCCCCTATCCCCGCCATTTCTCTCCTGTCCCCCGTCCCCCCCCCCCCCCCCGCGCACTATTATTTTTTACTTTTCTCTTTTGATGGTATTTTTTATTTTTCTCTTTTGATGACATATCTATAGACCGAGAGATTTTATTTAGACACGTCAACCAAATTTTTACACCCCTTCGTTCTTTCAATTTGGCAGTTGCAGGCAAAACACGATAACTATTGTCATTTTTCTCTTTTGATGACACATCTAAAGACCGAGACCTATTTTTAGACACCTGAACCAAATTTTTACACTTAGCCGTTCTCTCAATATGGCCGTTACAGGAAAAAACATGTTTCAAATTAATATATAGATGAAAAAAATAAAAGTTAAAGCGCCATCTACTAGATCTCCACACGGTTGCACAAATAGGTCGCGCGGAGATCCAGTAGATGGCGCTATAATTTTAATTTTTCTATTTTAATGACTTTTTTGAATTATCTCTTTTGATGACACATCTACAGACTGAGAGATTTTTTTAGACACCTCAACTAAATTTTTACAACTAGCCATATTGAGACAACAATATGGCCGTACAGGAAAAAACACGTTTCAAATTAATATGTAGATTATTATTATTACTATTGAAATTATTCAAAGGAAAAGTTGTCAACTCGGCTATAAGCATTAGTTGCCCATCGCTACTTATGACACTACACCGTAAATTATTATTACCACAAGGAATAAAATAAGTAGAGCGTTTCATTTCCAAACATTTATTATGCCGTCTTGCGATGCGCTAACTACGTAACAATTGTGTCCAGAGTCCACGAGGGTAACGTCGGTGATGGGAGCCGTGTGGTTGTCGAATTGGCGGTTGTGGCATTTTCCTTCGGAGAAAAAGCCAGCATTCTCGTCGCCGTTTCCGTTGGATGGAGCCGGATTGGCGTTGAAGGAGCAGTGCTCCTGGGTGACTAATGTTCCTTCTATAAGGCGTTGGCTGTAAGGAACAATATAAAAATATTACTACCTTAACCTGAAGTACAATACATACGTAGTCTGTTCGAAAAGTAAAGAACCTTATTCATTTCTCGTAAATGAATAAAGCACGGTAAGAGTGCTTCGGTGCATGCTTGCTGAGAGCATCAGTCGTTAAGAGGGTGCTGCACGAAATTTCTCAAATTAGGGTCTAGCGTTTTAGTTATTCCGCTAAAACTACGCTAATAAAAGCAGTGACAAAAAACACTCGTTTTTATCAATAAGTCATTTATAAGGTGAGCTAATAAATTTGGCAATAGTTTGCGTAGTTTTTTATAAAAACACACGAGAAAATATACAAAAATGGGCGCGGGGTTTTAGTCCTCACTGGGAAAATAATAACTAATTTGAATTACAAATTATTATAAAAGAAAGTTAAATGACATATCTTCACTATAAGCTATTTAAATTTCAATGATTGTAATAGGATTTTATACAATAAATCCCAGATAATCAGGTATCAGATTCTCCATACATTTTTTGTATGGGCCGGCCGCGTTAATAAATACACAGGCGCGCTATGAAATAGATTCACTTCCCTGCTGCTATTCGAAGCGGGAGCACGTCTTTTTCGGTTAGCTCTTATCAGTTCCCGCTCACGTAATATTTTATTCTTCTACACCGCAGTGCCGCGTCGTCACGCATCGTCACGAGAAAGCAAACAGCAGTAAGTATTTTATTTTTTATATTTGTTTTTTATTATTGGATGTTTATGCCATCTTTGTTATAACTTATTATAATACTCTACATGTATTTTAGTTAATGGGGAAGCGTAAGAAAACATATTTCGTTTTTTGAGAAACGCCATAGAATCAGCGTGAAATTTTAGTCTGAAGACATGAGAAAGCGATGTTGTTTTCAGTCCGAGATATAAGAAAATGAGATAGTTTTAAACCCCAAGATTCGATCGATACGATGCTCATTATATAAAAAATAGATCGACTCCAATAAGCGTAAAACAATTGAAAATATTTTCTGAAGGGACCACTATTCGAAACTTGTAATCTCGAATAGTTTAGTTAATTTGCGTGTAAAACCTGAAATTCAATAAAAAAATACTGAAAGACGCATAAACCATGTACAGGTAGAATATTGATTTTGAATATTGATTTTGAAAAGCAGTTTCGCCATCAGGAGTGAGCAACGAAGGACATTTCGGCATGCAGATGTAACATTTTCGTAAGTTGAAAATAAGTGGTTGGCTGTAAGATATTTAGCTTACAAAGAGCATTGATAGGATATGCACTGATTTAAGGTTGCGACACGTCATTTAAACCAGAAAAAGCACGGGAATTTTAAAATCAAATAGTCTTTGAAAATATTCGAAACTATAGAATACTTATAAATATTTTGAAATTATAGAAAAATTAAATAATTTAAAAATCATTTTAAAATCAAATAGTCTTTGAAAATATTCAAAACTATAGAATACTTAGAAATATTTTGAAACCATAGAAAATTAAAAAAAAATGAAAATCATTTTAAAATCTAATAGTTTTTGAAAATATTCAAAACTATAGAATACTTTGAAATATTTTGAAACCATAGAAAAATAAAATAATTTGAAAATCATTTTAAAGTCAAATAGTCTTTGAAAATATTCAAAACTACAGAATACTTAGAAATATTTTAAAACCATAGAAAAATAAAATCCTTTGAAAAACATTTTAAAATCAAATAGGCTTTGAAAATGTTCAATATCATAGATATTCAATAGTATAGAGAGAGTTTGAAAAAATGAAACTTGAGTTTTTTTATTTTTCTTTATTTTAACTTCATCTCATACATTGTTCACCTTGATCGATCAGCAGAAAATTTTCATCTCATCATTGCGTCACATCACAAAAATAACAATTTTCAATCACATTAATTTTCAATCGCTACGTTACATTATTTAAAATATTAAATTTAAAATTATCGCAGAGTTCGGAAGACCACCACGGGGCCGCGAAACCACCGCGGGGTTTCTTCCGCCCTACTACGGCATTACAGGAAGACTCGATGGCCGCATTAAGTGCGACACACAAGTCCTCTGCGGTACTACAAGAAGGCGATGGAAAGGCCTCAAGATTCTCGCAGAGGACTTCACCAAACCGGTCCCAGTTAATGTCGCCGGTTCGGTATCGCCACTCGGATTGTGGCGTGGGGGGAACGCGACGGCCGATGCCAAATGTCACCAGTCTGCGGTCCGAAGAAGAAAGGTGCTCGTGAACTTTCCAATTGTTCATCCAACGGGCGAATCCCGGGGAGCACAGAGTGAAATCCACAAAACTCCTCTTCGAGACTGTTTAAAAGTGGCATTCATCACATTAAGCCGCGAAATCTATCTGTACCTTCTTTCCGTCGGAAGTAGTTTAATTATAAAGGTAACTGCTTTTTGAAATAATTAAAGTTTTGGTGTAGCTATTTATACCTATAATATTTACTGTTTTTTTATCCTTCTCGACATACATTTTATCCTCGTACTGATGAGAATAACAATGTTATAATTGTTTTAAGCATTATCCATTTTTATTTCTTTACTCAGAATCATAAAGTATCTGCTATCCTGATAGTGGAAGCGGTTCGTCTCATATTTTGAAAGAATACTGTAAATTGTGACAAAAGCAAATCCTTTTTCACACGTGTGTTCATTAGACCAAAATAGTTGATTTGACCTGCCGCTCCGACAATTTGGCCCAGCGGACTCGAAATGGCGGCAATTTTCCAAGATGGCCGCTAATAAACCAAAATGATTACTCTCGTGCTGATTTTAAAGACCCATGGGTCTTTTTCGGTTATTTTGGCGTCGTACATTTCAAATATGATGCTGAAAATATAAACATAAATAAATAATTCCTTACAAACAAGGTAGAATGTGTACAATCATTTATATATAGTGTAGAATAAAACGGCCACGGAACATTTATTTTGACCAGTTCTGATGATGACACAGAGTACAAAAGTTTAAGTTTTCTGGCCAAAAGTACAAATATGTTCAAATCGGTTCAAAATACGTTCAAAGGTTGTTCAAAACACATGTAGTCGTCATATTTGAGCCAGCGACTACAAATTCAAAGTCAAAGACCCATTCACATATTCTATATTATATAGTTCAAATTTTCCATGTTTTCTGGGTAGCAAATTTCAGAAATTACTTACAGCATACACAAAATTATTCTCTCGTTTGACTTTTTTGACAGTTTTGACTTTAGATTCGTCTTTTTCAGTGTGCAAATACTCGAAGAAGACGCGTATAACATAATGGTAACGTGAAAGTAAATACTCGCTAAAAATGTTTATAATCCTGTTCAAAATTAACTAAAGTTATTTTTATTGCCATATACGACCCCAAAATAGCCGAAAAGGCCCATGGGTCATTAAAATCAGCATGAGAAAAATCATTTTGGTTTATTAGCGACCATCTTGAAAAACGGCCGCTATTTTAAGTCCGCTGGGCCAAATATGTCGGAACGGCTGGTCAAATCGACCATTTTGGTCTAATAAATACGTGTGCAAAAGGATTTGCTTTTATCACAATTTGCAGTTTTTGTTATTTGCAATTTGCTATGAGCAATAAAATTATAAAATGCGGATTACATCGCTTTGGCGGGTGACCGTCTGTTCAGCGTTATCAATGTATGCGATTTAGTCACACCTGCGTGGCCGCCGCCGCGCCGGCAAGCGTAAATTACCTACATTTGTGTAGCGGCATAGGCTCGGAGCCCTCTTAACAATCGGCCAATGAGGGAGGAAGTGTAGTGAGCAACCGTCAGATTGTCAAGAATGGAGGGACTTATTAGATATTCTGGATATGCAGTTTTACTGATTTGTCCAGATCAGATGATGTAAAGCTAGCCGTAGACGATACCCCTCCAATGTGTAACGTCCCGCTCGGGACGATCGCCTACCTACGGCAAAATGTCTAATGGGCAGTTACCAAAAAAAATCATATTCAATGCGATCATTTTACAGTTCTTCTTTTTATGATCCATATAGTGGTTTATAACTTATGGACATTTTTCTCAAGCCCGTCGATTCACGCCGATTTCACGCTCGACGGTTTCACGTCCGAAACAGTACAGGCGAGTTTTTGCTTCGCAAATTAAAGGGTTAACATGTTTTTAGGTACAAATTGAGTCTGTTTTTAAATTGTTTAACAGAGCTTGCACTAATCACTTCAAATGGTAGTTTATTCCACATGTCCACCACTCTATTTTGCAGAACTGCACCACTCTATTTGCACCACTTTTGCACCACTCTATTTTGCACTCTATTATTCCACATGTCCACCATTCTTAAGAGCGTTAGATTTAAATTTTTTGCTGTGACCTCGAATTTGTAAATATTCTCTCATCGTAATAATTTGTGAGAATTTTATATGTCTCAATCAGGTCCCTTCTTCGACTTATTTGTTTGAAAGTAGTCAGTCCAAGCTATCTTCATAATTAACATTCTTCTCCAATAATACCTTTCCTAGGACATCTACCTCTTTATAAGCAGGGGTTCCAATTTTATCAAATTGTAGTAAAAGCTTCTCAAAACCCAAGTGAAAACCATTCACAAGATCTAACAGGCTTTCGGGGACGACACCATCAGCATCTCATTGATAAAGGAGGGGTATAACTGCTTAAAAGATAGCCGCACATCAGGAGACAGTAAACTGCATTCCGGTAGGCCTTCACCAAGCCACTGATGCAAATCACAGAATTCCGTTGTCCTCCAGGCTCCCCACTCCCTAAACATGAGTGTTCGTGTGATTTTTGGTTGATCCTCCAAATCGAAAGAGGCGGATCTAAATTAAGAGAAGACGTAAAATAAAAACCTAAGAGTGGATATATCATGCTCTTTCGGCAGGCAATATACAATTTCTGCTGGTGCCACCTCGATACAGGTTATTCCTAGTGAGGTGGTAAACCACAAACTATCATATCTGAATCTCTTTCCGAGTTACAAAGTAAATTGGAAAACTGTTAAATTAATTATGAAATATTAGCCTAAGAGAATGTTTTTGTAATTAAATGTATTTTTATCGATAAATAAATAAATAAAATAAACGTAATGTGACAGCCCAGTTCGAACACCAGTCCAGAAGATTAGGGTACTACTTGTAGAAGATTAGGGTACATTTATTTTTTATGAATAAATGTATATTTGCTGACCAAAGCTTGGGTAGTTTTGTGAACAGGATGGTATATAATAGAATGTTACACCTATACATATTGCATTTGGTCATGTACATGTTACATGTATGTGCATATGTTTGTTAAGTTGGCAGCGCCTAGTGAGCAGGCCCACTCTTTTCTTCAAGTTATCGCTTGAGAATCTCAGGTAGTAACTTGTTACTCTTAGTATGGGCTCCCTAATGGCCCATTTTGCTCGCTCAGGCTTGTTTTTCTCCATCTGTGCTTTATCCACTCCTTGGTTCTGTTGATCAAGTTAGTCCTCAAGTATTTCTCTGCCAGTGAAAATGTGGGCTACAGTACTATTTGTGGACGTGACGATCAATGCCTTGCGAAATCTATTTGCTTCTTAGTTACTTCCCACTCTGCTATATCTCTTCACCGAAAAAACTGCCTTGTCTATGCAGCATGGGCTTGATGGCCGGACTGCGCTTTTGGTCTGTCCAACTCATGGCTCGGCGCCCATCTGCTAATCTCTTAAAAGAGAGAACTATCTTGGAAGGCCTTAGTGAACTCTGCCTGCAGCTGTAACTACAGTTGTAGGCAGTTGCTATCTGCATTGCACTGGTGGGTTTTCCTCGAGTAGCTCTGGGCGGACTTCATTCCCCGTTCTTGTGAGGAGTGCTGAAGCGGGGGGAGTATGTTTCCTAAGATGCGGGATAGATGTTGACCTGTTGTCACCTAATGTGGAGCTATGACACATAATGTCACCTTTAGGGGAGCTAATAAGCCCTGTTGTAGTAGAGCAATGTCGACTACAACGGGCAAACCTGTCGCCCTAGGCTGGTATAACGATATGTAATGATTTTTTCAGCCGTGGGATGAGCTTAGAAGACTTAGAGACAAGACAATCTACTGTCTAGCTCGCCAGCAATCTGATAGAGACTGACGCCTTACGGCGAGGCACCGGGAAAGGTAACCAGCGGGCAGCCTCGCCGCCTAACTACCGGTTTTGTTACAACTGTAGAATACAGGCCCTGTTGCAGTTAGGCCACTAAGACCTATGCGTTTAGGGTCGGCCGAACGCACGGGTCAACATCCATTCGGCGGCCTCCACGCAGAAGTGCGAGCCCGGGTAAGACTCTGGCTTGCGGACCAGTTTCCTAGTTTCCAGGGCATGTTGGCCTAGCTAGACAGTAGATTTGTATTGTCTCTAAGTCTTCTAGACTCATCACACATCTGAAAGAACAATCTTAGCTATGATCAGCCTGGGGTGATAGGTTTGCCCGTTGTAGTCGACACCGCCCCACTGTTGTCATCTATGCTTAGAAATGGCCCGTTGGCTACTTAGTGGTTAACGCAGGCAGAGCGCTACAAATCCACGACGAACGACGCTCGCAACAGTTAGAAGTCTGCGTAAGCGAGTTCTAACCGCTGCGAGCGGTGTTGCAGTGCGAGCAGTTTAAAGAGCAGAGAAATCCATCCAAATCTGGCAGGCAAGGAGCGAGCAGCCCCACTGGGTGTCTTTCCCAGTGCCTAGCGTCCTGTGGTTGGACTCTTCCGGGCTCGTGGCGGAACTGGATGGAAGATTGCCTTCGTCTAAAGACTTTGCGACTCATTCAAGATTGACAAGATGGCATCAGCCGCTATAGCATCCTGGGATGGCGGGCGGAATTTTCCATTCACAAATAAAACAATTTTCTTGATTGTCAGATTGTTAAAATATTACTTGAGAACAGCCAAACATACAATTCTAAAATGTATGCAAATCGACTACTTGATTTTTAATTAAATTGAAAATAAATTTCTAAAATAAATTGAAAAATATTCGTCATGGTGGGTCATCATTTTAGTTTTGATATATTTTAGTTCCCAGATTTTGACAATTCAGTTATGGATAAACAAACAATATGTTGTCGGAGGATTTTACCTGTATTTAACGTCGGAAATTTCGGTAGCGTCATTCGCTGCACCGATGACTATTTGCGAGTCTTCTCCGTTGTCCATGTTCCAGTACCGCACTCTCTGGTCTGAACTACCAGTAACGACAAACATACCGGTATGGGTAACACCGGGATACGCACAGCTCAGGTAGTGAGTTGATCCCTGAAACAATGCAATGTTTAATTTTTGTCGACTGAAAATAATAAATCCAAACAGAGCTGTCATGTTTACCTTTCGTCAACCATAAATAACAAAAGCAAACAGAACCGCCATGTTTAACTGTTTACCTGGACAAAAATGATCAATACAAATAAAGTACCATGTTTAACTCTCGAAGATCAAAAATCTATACTAATATTATAAAGAGGTAAAGTTTGTGACATTGTAGGAAGTAATCTCTGGATCTACTGAACCGATTTTGAAAATTCTTTTACCAATAGAAAGCCACGTTATTTGTGAGTGTCATAGGCTATATATTAATCCGAAAAATGAAAAGACTTTTTCGTGGTAGTTGGATTTGCAAAGTAAGTCGGAGAATAAGCAGTCGAACAAAAACGTTTCTTACTAACGCTGCCTAGACGATGAGAGATATATGATTAAGTTCTAGAGAAAAGTTGTAGAGCTTGATAATTCCTACAAAAAAGTCAGCGACAGAATTTGCCTAACTTTTATATTTAAGTCACAAAAAGTAGTATTTTATATTTAAAAAATAATTTAAATCGTTAGGTCATGTTTATTGGTCATATTATCAACAATTATGAATTCTTATCAAAATAAGTAAATTTATCGTCTCAAGTGTTTAAAACAAAAGACTTTTCCCTTTTACTGCATATAATTTCCCTTTTACTGCATAAATAGTTAAAGAGATAATACGCTCACAAATAAGACACTCACAAATAACGGTATAATAGTTAAATTGGCATGCAAATACATACATACATATGCAGTAGAAATATAACCCTTCTTTTGACAGTCAGGAAATAAATCATAGCACTCAGTCAGGAATAAATCATAGTACTAACCGAACCACACTCACAATTTCGGGCACGGGTCTGCTAGTGATAAATACATACGATTTAAATTTTGGTCTAAGAAATACTGTGTGTATACTGTGACGAAGCCAACGTTTGGTACCAGCAAAGAAGCAGAGGGGGAAGACACTCACCGCCGGCACAAAAGCGTGTGTCCTGTGTTTCGTTTCGCAGCACCACACGCTGATGTCCTTATTACTGACGCTTACAAGACGAGAGTATTGCGTTGGGTGACCGTGTAAGCTTCTAATTCGTTCACCTGAGAAAAAAAAAACAGTTTAATCTTTTTAATCCTTCGGCTACGTAACGACCAAATTTGGTAGCACATCAGAACACCGTTGAATACGTAACGACCAATATTGGCGGATTGCTCCCGGAGCACACAGTCGTATTAATTTCTAATTCGAACGCATCCTAAAATCAATACCAAATATCTTATTATTACCATAGATACATAGACGGCCGCTAGAAAAATTTCGCCCGTCATTTCGCAGATATTTCTGGTAAAATTCCATTGTCAAACATCATCATTTTTTTTTATTTGAGAAATAATCAAAAATTTTATTGGTTTTATGACCTAATATCTAAATATTTTTGTATGTAAATAAGCAAAACGAAATATTACCTTTGATAGAGAATCTAAGATAGATCACGATAGTATTTACAATTTCTAAATGGAGTTTCGTATTTTTCCGTAATACAAGTACAAGTTAGAAATGCCGAGTTTTTTTTTACTTTTTCGACTTTCTCATATTTATTCATAATTATCTAATTGCTTTACAAAATGAGATTTCAATATTCTATATACAAAATGTCAATGCGATCATTGTACAGTTATTATTTTTATTATTGCTATAGCAGTTCCTTAGTTATAGTACTTTTTAAAATCGAAGACTATCGCGGTTGTTTGACATTATAAATAGGATAGAAAACGAATTTACCGCGTGAAATTTGTAGCACCCGACGTTTCGGTGACGTTGCAGCCGCCGTTGTCCAGGGTAGACGTCTACCCTGGACAACAGCGGCTGCAAGTCACCGAAACGTCGGGTGCTACAAATTTCACGCGGTGAATTTGTTTTCTATCCTATTTATAATAGTACTTTTTGTCGAGTGCGGCGATATTGCAAGAAATTCCAATAAATTTCCGCAGTCTGCCATGAAATTATGCCGCTAATCGAAAAGTTAAATATATACACACACTTCACCAAGACGTCGTACAGCAGTGTCAATCTCAAACGGATAGCTTATTTAGTATCTATTACATGACGAATGACAGATAATATGTTCCTAGGCAATAGCATATATATGTTAATTTTGTATGAGAAAACACTGATGACTTTTTGCATCAATTATCTCTTTCTGATCATGAAAAAGAGCGTTGAACCGGCAAAAATATTGTGGTTTTAGAGTTGGCCAAGCAAGGTGATTGCTACTGCAGGGTGTGACTATAATAATTTAATTTTTCGGTTAGATTCTGAAGACAGGCAGGTGTTAATCGAGATCCCTTTTTACAGGAATTACTAAATACCTTATAAATAGGATAGAAAACGAATTTACCGCGTGAAATTTGTAGCACTCGACGTAGAATTGTTCCTTGGATAGAACAATGGGATTTTGAAACTGCATCCAGTAGTTACTTCCGCTATCCAATATATGTTCGCAGATCGCCGATTGGATAGCGGAAGTAACCTACACAGTTCTATCCAAGGAACAATTCTACTTTCCTCGCATGATCCGGGAAGCCATTGAAATAAGAAGAACCCCGAACTTCAATAGAGACGACGGCTACAAACTCTCTTCTACGTGGAACCCTCTTCTTAAAATGTTCCCGCCGCCGAACGCCGAACGCAAAGACGCAAAACAGGATACAGTGAGTGTTGTGTGCAAGACGGATTTTCAAAATTCCCGCGCTCCGAGCCCGGCCCCCCATCACCGTTATAACCTACGCAGTGGTGGCAGCGGTATGCGGCCTACCCGCAAAACATTATAAATAGGATAGAAAACGAATTTGCCGCGTGAAATTTGTAGCACCCGACGTTTCGGTGACGTTGCAGCCGCCGTTGTCTAGGGTAGACTGAAGAGCTGTCAGTCCGTTGTTTTGCGGGTAGGCCGCAAACCGCTGCCGCCACTGCGTAGGTTATAACGGTGGTGGGGGGCCGGGCTTGGAGCGCGGGAATTTTTAAAAATCACAGCTCTTCAGTCTACCCTAGACAACGGCGGCTGCAACGTCACCGAAACGTCGGGTGCTACAAATTTCACGCGGCAAATTCGTTTTCTATCCTATTTATAATGTCAAACACCCGCGATAGTCTTCGATTTTATATTACTAAATACCTAATTAGAAACATACAACCATCCTTTCTCTCTCTCTCTTAAATTCTCTTTTTAATTATTATTATTATTATTTATTCTGGTCAGGCAGCTTTGCTGATACGCCCAGACCAGATCTTGTAAAGCTAGTCATAAACAATATTACCAAGTTTGTAGGTACAAATTGAGTCAGTTTTTAAATTGATTGACAGAGCTTGGCACTAATCACTTTCACTCTTACCAATAAAATTATCTTATAACCGCGTTAAACCCTTGTTATTGTTATACCCGGTATAGCCGAGTTATAACGAAGTTGTAAAATCGTGACCAATAAATCAGTTATAACGCGGTTATAACTACTCCCTGAAACCAAAGACAAGTCATATTTCTAGCATGGCAACGCCCGCTTGGAAGCAGTGTGGCCAACTGAAGCGGCATGAAATGCACATGAAATGTCACTTTTTGTTGTCAGAAAGCCCTTGCCCATTGTTTTGTTACGCGAATGCTGATCGAATTTATAGTGGTATTTTGCAGGTCAGCTCTCAGGATATCGATGATTCTTGCGGCGTATGGCTTAGTGAAACGATATTTAGTTTTAAAATTGTAATCATCCAAATCGAACGGGTCGTATCGCAATTTGTAAATTTTTGGTCGCCTATCACGACGCATTTTGATTTCTTCCAATAAATCCAGATCGATCATATCATCTAAGTCGACAAAATCCATTATTCGGCTAAAACGCAGGATTTCACAGCAGTATAAAAGGCGTATCCTCGTCGTAACACGGCTATTACAACGAAAGCGCACGATTCGCGAACGAGAAGCTCCACGTCCGCGGCTGTCAGGTGGCTGTCAGTTTGAAACAGCTGTTACGCCGGTTGGCCATTTTTAAGTTAATACTCTGTTAAACCGCTGTTATACCTGGCCTAGGGGTGGTATAGCGGAGTTATAGTGCGGATGGAAATCCAGTACCACTATTCCATGCTTATACCCGAGATGATCAGTGGTGTAAGCTATACCGCGTTTATTGGTCACAGATTTTCTTATACCTAGTAATAACAGAGGTATAAATTTTACAACTCGTTTATTGGTAAGGCTGTAAAAATGGTAGTTTATTCCATATGTCCACCACTCTGTTTTGCAGAGTGTTAAGAGGATTGTATATAAATTTTGTATTGGTGAGTAATTGTAAAAATACTAGTGACAAGGCCGTTCCTCGTAGGGTAAACGTTGCCGTGTCACTAGTATTTTGCCGTACACTATAGGGTACACAGCACTGAAGAGGTTAAAATTTTGCCCTAAATAGATAGATTGCAAGATAGGGCAAAATGGTGTATACTAACAACGGGCTGTGGTGTTAACGACGAATAAAACTTCAAAAGGATTGCTTACCATTTGGATGGACTATGGTGGTGATAGGCAAGGAGAATCGTAGGTCCCATATCGTTATTTGTCCGTTGGAAGTGGAACTGGCCAGCCAGCTGTTTCCACACCATACGCTCGTCGGTACACCCGAACTTAGGCTGTACGCTTGAGTACCGTGGGCTTGTAATTGTACGGCCGGACCTGAAAATACAAGGGTTAATAAGGAATGCAGTATTTGGCTTTCAGTTATCAGATAATCATTTGTAACGTTTTAATTTTACTTTCCTGGCAGAGAAAAGTAAAAAGGGAGGAAGGAGTTGGAGAGGGGGGGGGGGGTTGGGGATAGTCTGCTTGCTGGGAAAGTCTTGGGGTGACACATACGTTTTTTTTATTTTAGAATAGGATAATACAGATATAGTCGAAGAATATTATTAATATTTATAGACACAATCTGATCGCTCCACAGGGTTCGATCGTAACATATTAAACCACCAACGATCAGAGGCTTTGAAGAATCTACCTATCCTACTTACATAAAAAATTCATTTGGTGAAAACATAGTGAATATTGCAATAGGCTAATAATTGTAAAATGTGTATTTCAGAGAAATTAATTCTCTGAAATATCAAGTAGGTAAATATTACTAATATCTAAAATAAATAGTAAATACAGTTAGTGCGGGATGGCTCTAAAGGCCAAAAACATTTAACTACAAAACCTTTCTCAATAATCGAGGAAGCTTCAGGTTGGATTCTGGCGGTTGATTCCGTCTCTAAGCAGTATAAATTCCCTGAAAGTCTTGTATGCACAGCCCTCCGTCCAGATATACCTTTTACTTAATTTACTCTCTATCTCGGAAGGTGGCCCTTATTGTAGAATTAACTGTTCCATGGGAATCAAATATCCCAAAAGATAGTACAAATTAAATAAATACCATGATCCCGCAAATGCCCTAACCCGGAACGGCTTCACTGTTCACCTTCACGCGGTGTAAGTTGGCGCTCGTGGCCTGCCAGCTAAATCTCTATTTCACCTCTTTAAAGATCTTGGCCTTTCCAGAAAAATAATCAACTCTTACCCAGAAAAAATATCTAAAACCGCGATTTGCGCATCTCAAATTCTATGGCTTCGAAGGGGAAATGAATGGGTGGTAAGGTGAATGCTCACATGTGACAAGACAGCTGTCCTAAACCTACCACAGCCGGTCGTTAGTCCGGAATCCACTACTCACCCCCCAGAAGTGTAAAAAATAGTATTATGATGGGCCCGACTCCGGTCGGTGAATTCCATGGCAGCTCCGTTTGTATTTTATTTTAATTTTATTTAGTATTATTTACCAATGATCAACAGCTGGAATTCCAATATCAAAGATCGGTGGTTTTCTGTTGTGACGATTCGCAAGCAGCCGATCTCCGTATTTATGGAATCATGCAATTATATGTGATAAAAGTTGCCTTCATTAAAGAAGCCCCCGTTATATATTAGTATGTGTCCACTAACATCCCCCCCCCTCCCTAGAAACAAATTATCAAGGGTTGAAATATGCTATCTTGAGTTTCATTCCCATGGCTGGCTTTTGAGGGTTAAGTGGTGGATTTAACAAAATCACTAACCGTTAAACGCCCTTTCGATATTGAACTGCTACAGTAATTAATCCTAATCAGTCCTAATCGGTTAGATACTCAACAAGTTAACGATCGTTATTAGGCATAGTTAAGAAACAGCACTTGGAAAAGAAATAATTTGCATACTATGGAATATTATGCATCGAAATATTAAGTAAGTAGTATCCAGTTGCCTTTTATTTTTTTTAGACTATAAAATCGTTTGTTTCAAGTCTTATATGTGTCGGTTTCATTTTTATCTTTTGTTTAAAAAAATCTTAATGTTTTGCGGTATTTATTCAGCTGTCATTTAAAATTTGATTAAACATATGAAAATTTAATATTATTAATAGATCAAGGCGATTTAGTCCAACCATATCATCCTACTAGACCTTTGTCGATAGGTATGGAAAAGGTTTAAATGTGCTAACAACACTTTCGTCAAATAATATTTCAATGACTACAAATTATTGTTTTTTATATAGAGAGAATTTTAGCCTTTTAGATTAACACAATAACTCTGACTGATTAGAAATTACATGGAATTGAAGACCATTGCGGTTGTTTAACATTATAAAATAATTTGAAACGGTTTTTACCGCATGAAGTTGGTGGCACGTGGCACTCGATGTTTCAGCATTGTTGCAAACACTTTTACAGAACGCTCTATGTCTGAGGCCTGTAAAGCATGTAGTACCATTTTAAGCTATAACGAATTTCGTTAAATTTATATCTTTTTGTTTAAATTTCCTTCTATGGCACCTTTTTTGTTTTATAAAATGTTTATCCAGGTTTGTTTCTTGGCTGAAACAAATGCCTATTAATTCCGCTAGAGGTCCATAGGGGGAGAAATATTCGATTTAATTATTGACTGACAGCTGGGGGTACTTTCGAGAGAGAGAGAGTTCATCGTATTGTACGTACTGGTTGCGGTATTTTAATTAAGAAAAATCAGTTATGGCATCAAATCGGCGTTTGAAACCTTTTTAATTAGTCTGTGGAATTAGTGCCAGTTCTTCAGTTGTTCATCAAAAAGTCCAGGAATACTGTGAGTTGCTCATTCGTTTTTTTCCCTATTTTTGAGTAGTGCAAAATTTCGTGCGGTCACTCATGTAATTTTGGGCGATTTCGCAGGGCATTTATCTTGGGCTGGAGTACCGCTGTATGACCCTTGAGCTCTTCCTTCGGCCAGCCATTTAACTTTCCCATCCCCGGCTTTTTCGCAGTAGGTTTTGAGCGAGGAAACTCTGAATTTCTGCGACGAAGTCCGGTATTACGCCGTCGGAAGTAGAACCCGTATTTGTTATGTTTTTTTACGTATTGCTGCCAACCATTCCGGAAGTTGCCGTTTTTTGTAATTTGTAATTTGTAATTTAATTGTATTTTTTATTGTGTAATTTTGTTGAAACGGTTATGTAAACTTTAGGTCATTTAGTATGGGTACTAGGCCTCACATAAATAATAAGTTTTTTTAATGAAAACCAGATGGAAACACTGATTGATTTTAATTTACCTTTTTTACGACCCGTGTATTTGATTGTCTGTCGAGTACAAATTAAATAAATACCATGACCTCGCAAATGCCGTCACCCGGAACGGCTTCACTGTTCACCTTCACGCGGTGGAAGTAGGCGCTCGTGGCCTGCCAGCTAAATCTTTGTTTCACCTTTTTAAAGATCTTGGTCTCTCCAGGAAAATAATCAACTCCTTTCTAGAAAAATTATCTAAAACCGCGATCTCTGCATCTCAAATTCTATGGCTTCGAAGGGGGAGTGAATGGGTGGTAAGGTGAACGCTCACATGTGGCAAGACAGCTGTCCTAAACCTACCACAGCCGGTCGTTAGTCCGGAATCCACCCTTCACCTCCCAGAAGTATAATAATTATATATGATGGGCCCGATTTTTGGTCGGTGAATTCCATGGCAGCTCCGTTTGTATTTTATTTATTGCTCAAGCTAGCTTATAGTCTTTCCGGCGCCTAATTCTAAATTTATATTGTTTTTTTAAATCGTAACCTTTGCAGTTATCCTGCAAGAAGGCTACAAAGCCCATAGTGGATTAGCTTGATGACTCGACTGATTGAACATATCAAGGCTGTTCAAAACATCTAGTGAGAAAAATCGGTGATTATTTATTTTATTTATTTATTTATTTGTTTAATCGCTTATTACTAATCAACATTACAGTAAAACCAAGGCATTGAAAAGTAAGAATAATAAAAATATCACCATAATTATAGAACTAGAATGACACCTGCGAACACATCCTGGATAGTGGAACGAATCACTGGGTGCAGTTTCGAAATCCCATTGTGCTGCATAAACAACAATTATATTCCCCCTGCATCATAGTTAGTTGGTTAGTTTGTCTGGGCTTTTTCCCGTACTTGACCTCTTGATTGGGCCGTTGTGCGTGGCTCATGTTTCTATTTATGTTACTCCAGCCAACCCAGGCTGTCCCAGAAGGTTAGCAGCCTGTTTGGGTTGCTACAGGCCTCCGGGACAGATGCTGGAGATTGTAGTATTCTTGCCCGTTGCTCTGCCACGCTCCTGCATTCCACGAGCATATGCTGTGGCGTTTCTTCTTCCTCCATGCATCCTCTGCATAGAGGGCTGTCTGTCACACCTATGGTAAACAGGTGTTTGTTTAGGGGACAGTGGCCTGTCATAGTACCTATGACTTTACGGATTTTGTCCCTTTTTAATCTGGTGAGGTTGCGGGCAAGTTTTTTGGACGCTTCCGGAACCGCGTTCTTTTTTGCCTGCATCCTGCGTTCTTTTTCCATTCTGTAAGGTGGGTTTCTTCGATGTTCCTGCGTAGCCATGTTTTTATTTGGGCCTGGGGAATGGGCATCGAGGGTTCCGGTCCATATAATATTTCCTTTGATCCCCTTTTGGCCAGTTCGTCTGCCGCGTCGTTTCCCAGTGAGTCGCTGTGCCCTTTAATCCATTGCAGGGTCACTATTTGACCCTGCAATGGATTGAAGCGCATTGTGGCATTCCAGTACAAGGACAGAGGTTATAGTATTTTTTGCTAGCGCTTATAGCACGGAGGCACTGTCGGAGACAAATTTCAAGCTTAGGTCTCCGACATCTTTGGCTGCAACTGCTTGTGCTGCTCTGGTGATGCCAATGCATTCTGCTTGGAAGATCGTATTTAGGTTGCCTAGGGTAGTTGATATTTTGATGTTTAGATCATTTGAGAAGACGCCGGCTCCGGTACCTTGAGTGGTTTTGGAGCCATCTGTGTATATCCTTACTTCATTTGTACCAGAGTGATCTGCTGATTCTGCAATGAGTTGGATATTGTATCTTCGATCAAAGACATGATGGCATATTATCCTGTCCATGGGTGCGTCCAGAAGAGTTCCTTCTGCATCATATGAAAAGCCATAAAAATAAGGAGAACTCCGAATTTTAATAGAGAAGAGGGTTTCAAACAGTCTGCTATGTGGAAACCTCTTCTGAAAATTTAATGTTATGAATGCTGATGGCCAACTGCAAAGACGCAAAATGAGATACAGCAAGTGTTGTGTGCATGGCGGAATTGCAAAACAGCCCACAGAACGACGCAGAACTACGGCTGAAGATGACTGACAGCACATCAGTCCGCCCCGGGCAACGGTGTTAACAATGCCAAAACGTTAGGTGCCACCAACTTCTCCAATTATAAAAATACTTTATCAACATCCCACTTTTTTAAGTACTTATGCCTACTGGGGCAGTGATAAAGTCTCCGACTACTCAGTAGGTAAGTGGTTGAAAAAAAAGATTATAACCTGGTTGTCGCAGGTCCCAGCAAATGATGCTGCCATAGAGGGTTAATGTGGTGACTAGAGTTGAATTTGGATCTGCGGCTAAGGCCACCGCGCTGCCCATCTCCTCACACTCCAACTGAAGACTCTGCATCGCCAGCATCTTCGATGAATTGCTTTCGGTCCTACAAAAATATACAATTACAATGATAAACTCGCTAAGCCTTGGAGGGGTCTACTTGTAGGTCCAAGAGCTGCTTTCTATATCTTCTTATATATAAAAATGAATCGCCGTGCGTTAGTCTCGCAAGATCTCGAAAATGACTCGACCGATTTGAATTATTATTTTTTTGTTTTGTTTGCCTTGATTCAGGGGTGGTTTACAAAAAAAAATATTAAGGAAAAAATTAAAAGAAACAACTGAAAATCGAAAAAATCCAAATTGGTCATTTTGGGAAATGGGCCACTTTCAAAAGATGGCGTTCGCGGCGATCCTATTGTTTGACAGCTGCGCCATCCATAGCTGTTATTCATTCTGTGCAATTGCATAAAATTTCAAAAAGTCGAAAAGTCAAAAGTCAAAAAAGTCAAAAAAGTCGATAAAGTCGAAATCGTCAAAAAAGTCGGAAAAGTCGAAAAAGTTAAAAAAAACTCCAAAAAGTCGAAAAATGCAAAAAAAGTCGAAAAACTCGAAAAAGTCGGGAAAGTCGAAAAAGCAATTATCACGTAAATTAAATTTGAATTTATTTTAATTACCAATGACTTTCATTTAATCACCAAACAAAACTCAAACCGTACGTGATTCGATTTCAATGAATTAGATTTGGAAGGTTGATTAGGATCAATAAACGCTTATGAAGAGCTACAATCAAATCAATTTTAGGTGGTATAAAGTTTACCAGGTCATCTAGTAGGAGATAAAAACACACCCGGGACCTTTCTCTTAAAGATCTGCTGAGTCCATTCAGATAGATACAGCAATATAATCGTAACAACATTGGTACCTGACGTCTTGCGTAAAATCTTGGGTAAAAACGAAATTCGCACAAAGGCAGGCTTGGTACGTTGCACTACCAAAGGTACAATAAACTTGAAGACCCTGTTAAAATGTTAGATAACATTGATAGTTTCAAAACTAGGATTAATAAATAATGGCTATTGGAGTTGGGGTGTTCTGGGCCGAAGAAAAAAATGACTATTGTAGTTAAATTTGTTTAAAATATTATATCTATGAGAGATGTGAAATAGATCTATTATTATAAAATCGAAGACTATCGCGGTTGTTTGACATTATAAATAGGATAGAAAACGAATTTATGGTATGCGGCCGAAAACAACAGACTGACAGCTCTTCAGTCTACCCTAGACAACGGCGGCTGCAACGTCACCGAAACGTCGGGTCCTACAAATTTCACGCGGTAAATTCGTTTTCTATCCTATTTATAAATTAAGTCTCTTAACCCGTTGAGTATGATACGACCAAATCTGGTTGTGAAACAATTATCCGTTGAGTATGATACGACCAGATCTGGTCGCGAGTTTTTTTCACTTCTTTGACGTTCTCATATTTATTCATAATTATCTAATTGTTTTACAAAATGATATTTCAATATTCTATATTCGAAATTTCAATGCAATCATGGTGCAGTTGTTCTTTTTATGATTGGTGTAGTAGTTTCGTAGTTATAGTACTTTAAGTCGATGTCGCCGAAAATCCTGTAAAAGACACAGATGCATAATGGCTATAACTTCCTGTCGTCCGCACCTGGGAGATTAACACCCAGGTCAAAAGGCATTAACACCCAGGCGACATACCTGGAAGCCTACCTGTACTCCGAACCTGATGCACGCCGCTGGTTATCAGCAATCAGTATCATCATTGATTTTAATGAAATCAGAAACACTCAGAAATACTAACCTTAGAATGAATATAATCCCTGTTTGAGTGACTGCTGCTAGCGAATGGCCCCCGTCGCATGCTGCTAAACCAACAACGGGGCCAGCTGCTCTGTTGTAAATTGACTTGGCCCTACGGACAAATAAAATATTACATCCCTACTGAAGTAATTGCCATTTTTCCATACTGGCCATTTTCAATTAATGGGAGTTAATGGGCCCTTGCTGAGTGGGCCACGAAGACCCATTCTGTTCAGGGTTGGTCACACTCACGGGTCAACACCTATCCGACGGCCTCCACGCATGAAGTGCGAGCCTGGGTAGGGCTCTGGCCCTATGGTCAGTTTCCCCTGGGAATCAACCTTCTGGCGCTCCTGGACGGCCTGCACACCGTGCGGCGTAAGCCAATCGACTGTGCACTCTGACTAACAACTTGCGGTGTCAACTACAACGGGCGAGCCCGTCACCACAGGACGTTTTAACGATTTTCTCGTTCTGTCGCCCTGCAGTGAAAGTAGAAGACTTTGGACAGAAACAAATCCAACGACCAGCTACGTCACAACCCGCAAGAAGCCAACGCCTTTACCGCCGCGAGATAGCCAGTAATGTTACCTGGCGGGCCGACCCTCGCGCCCTTGCTTCCAATTGTGACCAGATTTCTCCGGTCTCTCGATTGGTTCCGAGTTCGAGGTCGCTTGCGCGGTCCTCTCCCTTACGAAGCGGTGAAACGGTGTGCACCGAATCTATCGCGGACCAAGGCGTCCTTTGCCCGACTCTGAACCGGGATCGGATGGCCAATGGTCATTTCAAGAGCAGTCGCCGTAAGGTAGGCAACCACCCCCGCTCTATAGGAAACAATACAGTTCCCAGACTCCCCCGACTGTTAGTCGGAGAGCACAGTCGATTGTCTTGCGCCGCTCGGTGAGCAGACCGTCCAGGAGCGCCAGAGGTTTGATTCCCAGGGGAGACTGGTCGACCCAGTGTCCTACCCAGTGTCCTACCCCATGCGTGGAGGCCATCGGATGGGTGTTGACCCGTGAGTGTGACCGACCCTGAACACATGGGTCATCGTGGCCACCTCATCATGGGCCCATTAGCCCCCTGACAGTCGGGGGAGTCTGGAAGCAGTACTGTTTCCTATAGAGCGGGGGTGGTTGCGGACCTTACGGCGACTGCTCTTGAAATGACCATCGGCCATCCGATCCTGGGTGAACAGCCGGGCAAAGGACGCCGTGGTCCGCGATAGATTCGGTAAACACCGTTTCACCGCTTCGTAAGGGAGAGGACCGCGCAAGCGACCTCGAACTCGTAACCAATCGAGAGACCGGTGTAATCTGATCACAATTGGAAGTAAGGGCGTGAGTGTAGGCCCGCCGGGTAACACTCCTGGCTATCTCGCGGTTAAGGCGTTGGCCTCTTACGGGCTTTTGGCGTAGCTAGACGGTGGACTGTTTTGTCCTCAAGTCTTCTGCGCTCACTCCAGGGAGATAGAACGACTAATTGTTAAAACTTCCTGAGGTGACGGGCTCGCCCACTGTAGTCGACAACCCTAGTTGGCCATTTTGAGCTTGGAACTAACAGTTCGAGTTGGAATTGCAAATTCAAATAAATTTTAATTCAAAGCGACGTTATTTCTTTTTCAAAATCAGTTATTCATTTGTCTTTCTGCCGTTTGTTAATGCTCGGATATTTTTATATGTGCAATCATGATAGAGTTGAAAATTTTCATTATATTTGTATGAGGTCCTGTGACAGCGTTATCCATTTTCTTGCAATCGGGTACAATGGTAAATGCAAATGTGTACTGTCAAGAACTGCAAACAAAGATTTAGAAGCTCTCGATTAAACGACCGAGTCTGGTCAATCGCTCTTCGCCACTACTTCTAAATTTGGATATTTTTTTTCAAGAGGCAGTGAAAATTGCCTATATATAGGGGAGACCGGGTATGGTTGTCTCACGGGTTGGTTGTCACAGCGGTCATAATAGAAAACTGAACGAACAAATAAGCTCATTAATCGGCGTCGAAGAAGCGCGAGAGCAACACCTTCCCCCCTACTTCAGTTCAGTCCGCTCTGGCATGCCGTAACGGAGACACGTGCGTTCGTTTTTTTCGCACAGCGAAAGTATTTTTTTGTGCATCTGTGTCCAGTCTCGTAAGTATTCCTAAATTTTGCATAGTAATATACCTTACTGTTTATTTATGATGTTAAATATGTATTACATAATATCGCTATATGGTTTCGTAAATAAACATTGATTTCAATTTATTTTGGGAGGTTTTTTCTTAAAACTAGGTTTGGGGCAGGTTGTCTCAGATTGACGGGGGATGGTTGTCACATGCACGTTTGCTGCCTTTTTAGTTGGCTTTTTTGGATTTTTCTACATGAATGTTTGTTTCAGAGCTAGTCATAAAAATGCCACGACATCGCATGAGAAAATCAACTCGAGGGCTTGTTTCACCAGCATTGATGTTGCGTGCTGCAAGAGAAGTGAAAAACCATGGTAAATCCATAAGGTCTGTTGCAAAGGATTTTGGAAATAATTATCGCACTTCAACAATAATAATAAATACAAACGGAGCTGCCATGGAATTCACCGACCGGAGTCGGGCCCATCATAATACTATTTTTTTTACACTTCTGGGGGGTGAGCAGTGGATTCCGGACTTACGAACCGGCTGTGGTAGGTTTAGGACAGCTGTCTTGCCACATGTGAGCGTTCACCTTGCCACCCATTCACTCCCCCTTCGAAGCCATAGAATTTGAGATGCGCAAATCGCAGTTTTAGATAATTTTTCTAAGAAAGAGTTGATTATTTTTCTGGAAAGGCCAAGATCTTTAAAGAGGTGAAATAGAGATTTAGCTGGCAGGCCACGAGCGCCAACTTCCACCGCGTGAAGGTGAACAGTGAAGCCGTTCCGGGTTACGGCATTTGCAAGATCATGGTATTTATTTAATTTGTACTCGTGGTCTTTTGGGATATTTGATTCCCATGGAACAGTTAATTCTACGATAAGAGCCACCTTCCGAGATAGAGAGTAAAGAGTTATATCTGGACGGAGGGCTGTGCATCCGAGACTTTCAGGGAATTTATACTGCTTAGAGACCGAATCAACCTCCAGAATCCAATCTGTAGCTTTCTCGATTATTGAGAAAGGTTTTGTAGTTAAATGTTTTTTGCCTTTAGAGCCATCCCGCACAAACTGTATTGGGGGTTTGGAGGATACTGTCAAACCCTTGTTGGCACGAGCCACTGAGAGACTAATTACCTCGCGAATAACAGCGAGAACTTTGTCATGGCGGTAAGTGTACCGTCCTTGATCTAAGGCCACCTTGCAGCCAGCTAGAATGTGCCTAGCTGTGCAAGGGGTATTGCTACAGAGGGGACAAGAACTATCCTCGGCAAAGCTCCAACGAGCGAGGTTACTGGGGTCTGGAAGTGTATGCTGAAAGGCATTCAAATAAAATTTCAGCATCTCTGGCGTCCAGTCATAGAGCATTACCTTCCAGTGCATTGGAGGCGGAATGCAAAAGTCACCAATTGTTGTCCAATCATTCTGGCATTGAAGGCCAATAGCATGAGCCATACTCTTGCTGTCGTAATCTCCCCGCAAAAGAGACTTCTTCAAGTCCACGTCGCTCGTGGTTGTACTGCCATACCCCAGACCAGTGCCATTCTGGCTGATTCCAGTAAGGAACCTTTTGTGGAAGTCTACGCGGGCTTGTAGTTCATTTGAATCTCTACAGCCACTTATTACGTGCTTCGATATTGCCGGATCTTTGGAATTGCACAGAATCGAATTTTTGGTTATTCTGGAGTTGGCGTAGAGCAGAGAGGGCAGTTTAAGCGCTAGCCCAAAATTTTGTTTGGACCTGAAGAGAGTCGAGGGGTCAGCTGGTTTGGCTAAGGACAGCCAGGATTTTAAACTAGCTGTCACCAGTGCATCTAGACGGGACAGTTGGGTTTTGGTAAAATCGTAAATAAGAAAGGGCCATGACAAATGTGACGTTAGATAATTGTCATAGATCCAGGCCTTACGAGGGCCAGAAATTAGCAAGGCATCTATTTTCGCCAGGCAACTTTTGAAATGCTCTATAACATGATCGCCCGAGACGTCTTTTCCCTGATGGGTGATTTTTCTGCCGAGGAATTTGAAATGATTGTTTGGGTCTATAAGGGAGATATTAGAGCCCTTATAGACCAATTTGGGGTCATAGGATGTAAATTTTGTGCCCATGCGGGCGAGTCCAAGGCAAAAACATTTGGAGGGCTTCACTTTTATACAGCCTGACCAGTCGCAGAAAAGCTCCACTTTCTGTAATAGCAGGGAAAGCTGCTTGGGGCTTCTGGTAATGAAAGTTAGGTCGTCGGCAAAAGCGAGGCACGACGAGGTGTATTGGCCGTCTGTTTTAAAACGGTAGCCCCACTTCCTGTCAAACTGGCTCAGGCTTTCCAGAAGTATATTAAAAACTATATTAAAAATCGTCGGGGAGAGGCAACAGCCCTGAAATAGTCCAATTGAATATGGTATAGAGCGGGTAGTCCATTCTTGCGTTTTAACATGGAAAGTCAGACAGTTGTAGTAGGAGGCTACAATGTCACGCACGACTGGTGGGAAGTTGTACCAGCGGAGTGCAAAGTGGAGGAGACTGTGTCGGACTGACCCAAAGGCATTCTCTAGGTCGAGCCAGCATACATTGATTTGGCGTTCGTGCTGTCTCGCATCCTTGATGGCAGCAGCCAGGAGAGAGTTGTGCTCGAGGCAGCCCGAGACGCCGCGCATGAAGCCTTTTTGAACTGATACTCCAAGGTACTCATTCCGGTGCATGAATTCGCTCATCCTCGTGTGGACTATGCTAAAAAAGATTTTGGCCACAGTGTCTATGAGAGCAATGGGCCGAGCGTCCTTTGGTCCGGTGCAAACTGGGACCTTCGGAATTAAGATGACTGTCGCTCGGCCAAAATTCTGTGGGACTACACCGCTATTCCATATATTTCGGAAGATGGATCCTAAATATTGCAGAAGGCAGGGGCATTTTTTGTATACTAAATAGGGAATACCATCGGGACCCGGAGTAGAGCCCGACGGCTTCCTCTTTACTTGATTAAGAATCTCATCTAGTGATGGAGGTTGAGAAGCAAAAGCTACCGTAGGCAGGGGCGGAGGTGTAATGCCCGGCGGAGGGCTGTAATTATGGAGCCGCATTGGGTCCTCATACGTGGTCGAAAAGTATTCCGTGGCCATATCTTCCGGGATTTGGATTTTTCCCTTGGCGGCAGACAAAACCGTTTTGCTGTAGTTAAAACGGTTTTTGTCGAACCGGGCTTCCTCTTTGGATTTGAGAAATGCTGCCTTGCGCTTGTCGTTTTGCGTTGCTACGCTCTGTATGAGTTTTAGTATAGAGCGGTACGCGCGCGAGAAGTTGTGGCAGAGGGCTTTATCCCCGGCTTTCTTGGCTTCACGTAACTGGCGACGAAGTAGCCGCTTTTGCCTACGGAGCTTTGCCTTAAATGCGTTTTCTCTGTGAACCGGGTCGACATGGGTAGATTTTGGGTAAACACCCGAGAAGTATTCATGGACCGCCACCTGGAAGGATGACAGCTGGACGCTGGCAGGGGCATTACGGTTCACAGAGTGGTCAAGAATAGAAGTTAAATTATTATTATGAAATTCCCAGTCCTCTTTCGCAAGTGAAGGGAATTTTAGAGGAGGGAAGGATACGATTTGCGCGGGTAGAGGAGACCGGTCGGGTGACAAACTGCGGGCAGATGTGGAGTCAAGGGACATGTGAGGTTCAACTCTGTCCGTGACTCCTTGCGACGGTTTAAGACACTGACGTGCAGCGTCGCTATCATCGTGCCCAGCAATGTGTTTATTTAACCATGCTAATCGTTTATATTGTTTCCCGCAGATAAGGCAAGCAAGGTCCGGTGTCGTTTTAGCCGTGTCGTTGTTTGGGGTTTCTACTGGGGTAGCGGGAATTCTCCCCCCCTGATAGGCCGCTTGGGGGCATATTTCCTTTTTTTTCTTTTTTGCTTTATAAATAATCGGGTCTGGCTTGCAAGGCCATCGACCCGATGCGTTCTTTCACGCCGTCCACCGTCTCTCCGGCTGTCACAACTCTTACTACCGAAGAGATAAGCAACACGGCCGTATCAACACCATTTACAAAAATAGGCTACTAAAGGAATCTACAGATTTTTACCGATGAACAGGAAGAAGAATTGGAAATATATATACTTCTGGCTTCAAGTATTTATTTCGGTTTGTCTCCCAAGGATATTCGGAAAATAGCGTTCGAACTTGCTATTTCCAATAAATTGAAAGTTCGAAGGTCTTGGGAATCGAACAAACGGCTGCGATTGGTTTACGTCATTTTTGTAGACACTCTTCTCTGTCCACTAGAACACCTGAAGCCACAAGTTTGGCTAGAGCCACCAGCTTTAACCCACATAATGTCAACCATTTTTTTGATAACCTTGAATCAAGGAGTTCTCTGATAGTATCGCCACAAGTTTTGAAGCCTCTACCAAAACCACCACCGCGCAAGTCGCAACGAGCTGATAAAAAAATGTAAATCAGCAATTTTAACAGATACACCGGAGAAGACCTATATAGAAGAGAAAAAAAAACAAACAGCGAAGAAGAAGAAACTAGCGAAATGTGTATTGAGTGAGAATAAGAAGACAAAAGTTTTATAAAGGAAAGAAAATTAAAAAAAAAGCAGTTGACAGCGACGAAGACGAGAAAGAGGATGAAGAGTTTTGCTTAGTCTACTTATCACCATACTCAGCTAGTAAGTCTAGGGAAGTCTGGATTCAGTGCCAGGATTGCAGGTTATGGGCACACGAAGCATGCACTATTGTGATTCTGAATATTCAGACTGATTTTTAGGCTGACTAAAAATAATTTCCTTAGGTTAGATATTTTCAATTTAAAAACCAATGCGTCGAAAGATATTTTTGTTACCGGAATTCTAAGTTTGTTAAATAGAATTTAATCCCTAGTAATTTTTTCTTGGGTACAATTAGATACGTAAAAGATTTTATCCTTATTAAAAATATTCGTTTTTATTTCAATAAGTGTTTATTTTAATATTCCCCTATTACATTACTATGTGACTACCTACCCCAGACACTGTGACAACCATACCCGATACGGGGTTAAAAGTCACACTTTTCTTTTTTCACAAAAAAAATAATATTTCCTGAATAAATAATGTTAGAGATAAAATCGTTATTTCTTTTTAAACTAGAATAAATACACTATCCATTGATATAAAAATGTCATTGCTAAACGAATAAAATAGCCACTAAAATGCAAAATCAAATAAATGTGACTTCCAACCCCGGTCTCCCCTATATATTGTTCATATAAATAGTTGACACAATGATACATCAAAAACAATAGATATGTTATCGAAGACTATTGCGGTTGTTTGACATTATAAATAGGATAGAAAACGAAATTACCGCCTGAAATTTGTAGCACCCGACGTTTAGCACCCACGACCAAGGGCGTGACAGATCGAATAAGTAAGATGCTAAACAGATTCGATATAAAAACGATCTTCAAACCGACCCAAAATATAGCTCGATTTTTGAGGCCTGTAAAGGATGTAATACCACTGCAAACCCCGGGTGTGTATAAAGTCGAATGCAGCTGCGGTCTAGCCTACGTTGGACAAACGAAACGGCCCATAGCCACGCGACTGACAGAACACATCAAAGCTGTTAAAAACGTTCAGCGAGAAAAATCGGCGATCTGCGAACATATATTGGATAGGTAAGTAACCACTGGATGCAGAAAATCCCATTGTTCTATCCAAGGAACAATTCTACTTTCCTCGCATGATCCGGGAAGCCATTGAAATAAGAAGAACCCCGAACTTCAATAGAGAAGACGGCTACAAACTCTCTTCTACGTGGAACCCTCTTATTAAAATGTTCCCGCCGCCGAACGCAAAGACGCAAAACAGGATACAGTGAGTGTTGTGTGCAAGACGGATTTTCAAAATTCCCGCGCTCCGTGCCCAGCCCCCCACCACCGTTATAACCTACGCAGTGGTGGCAGCGGTATGCGGCCTACCCGCAAACAACGGACTGACAGCTCTTCAGTCTACCCTAGACAACGGCGGCTGCAACGTCACCGAAACGTCGGGTGCTACAAATTTCACGCGGTAAATTCGTTTTCTATCCTATTTATAATAGATATGTTGAATAAATATTAAATGTGTGTAATTTACCTGTTAATAATACTCAGTCCTTCCATTTTGGCCGCATCCCATAAACGCACCGTTCCATCGCTTGAACAACTTGCAAAATGAGTGGATTTTGTGAGAGTCGCCAGCTTGTTGACGGATGCTCTGGGGACAGAAAAATTAGTGCTTTCCTATTAGCCTTCGGGTGCATGATCTACATACTGTCAAATAATACCGCGAATTCTTCATTTAAAAAGTCTTTTTGCAAGCTATGCAAATAAACTTGTGGTAAGTTGGTAGCAATGTATTTGTAACGGCGTAACGTCACATGCAATCAACAAATGCATTGATTTCCAGTGAAATGCACTGACACAAATTTAGCCATTATTTTACCTTGTGCAGCGATGAATCAGCACGATGAAACAATAGTTTTACTCGGAATATTTTGGATTGCATCACGGATGCACAGCCCTCCGTCCAGATATAACTCTTTACTCTCTATCTCGGAAGGTGGCCCTTATTGCAGAATTAACTGTTCCATGGGAATCAAATATCCCAAAATACCACGAGTACAAATTAAATAAATACCAAGATCTTGCAAATGCCGTAACCCGGAACGGCTTCACTGTTCACCTTCACGCGGTGGAAGTTGGCGCTCGTGGCCTGCCAGCTAAATCTCTATTTCACCTCTTTAAAGATCTTGGCCTTTCCAGAAAAATAATCAACTCTTTCTTAGAAAAATTATCTAAAACTGCGATTTGCACATCTCAAATTCTATGGCTTCGAAGGGGGAGTGAATGGGTGGTAAGGTGAACGCTCACATGTGGCCAGACAGCTGTCCTAAACCTACCACAGCCGGTTCTTAAGTCCGGAATACACTGCTCACCCCCCAGAAGTGTAAAAAAATAGTATTATGATGGGCCCGACTCCGGTCGGTGATTTCCATGGCAGCTCCGTTTGTATTTATTGTATCGGCCTATATAAACCGGAGAAAAAGCAACCAAAGTATCATTCCTCGAGTGATCACGTCCCCAAGATAGCGACGGGCACACTTCGGTGTCCCGGCTTCTTGGTTACCTTTTCCTTCCTTTCCTTATCGAGGCGAGAAGCATCAGTCTGCAATCCCACAGACTCGAGCCGTGCCCAGTACGAGATACTAGGAGCACAAATATAATCCTCATCCATACACCCTCATAACTTCAGTCGCGCATCAATACCCTCGCGTCAACATAACCTATTCAAGAAGCGTTACAAACTGGCAATATCTAACTTTCAATAAACACCTTCTGATATACTCAAAATCGACTTTTAATACGGAGATAACCCGCAAGTTGACACCACCACCTCACATCGTACAATTTGGAGTCTAGTGAGGGGTGGTCGCTCACATATTTGATTATCGCATAAGTTTTAGCGCAATCAGTAACCAGTTTGTTTACAGCTGTTGGTCAGGTTAGTCGACCTCAAACGTACTCTGCTATTCTCTTCGAAAAGGTCAAAGGCAAACAGGTTTCTGAAGACATGTATGAATAAGGCAATTCGGACCCTACAGTCCTGAAACCTTATCATAACAATAAGGATTTTTTAGTTTGGCATTAAAACCAATCACAAGCCTCGAAATGGTGGTTTAACCCTTCAGGCCTCGGCCCCTCAGCCGATTGACAAGTTGATGTCCCAAAAAATTTTAGTAAAAATTAGTAAAAAAAAATTATTATGACACTGTCTCACCAAAAACATTAATTACTGCCAAGCCACTGTACCCATAATTAAAATAAAACATATTAACATAGTAAAACATAATAAAATAAAACAAATTAAATTAAAATAAAATTAAAACGGGCCCGTCACGCTGAATCAGTTTGTGGCCGATATCGGCCAATCGGGGCTTGAGGGGTTGCAATTCAAGTGATGTTGACTATTAACCCCTGGGTGGCCACGCACGCCGATCCGCATTTTTGGTATTATCCGTATTATATCCGTATTTATTCAATTGTCGGCTCTATTTCTCACTACACTGCGGTAAAAGCCTGCCATTGAATAAGCCATCGTTAAATATTAGTATGTTTGCACACTCCATTCTCCTTCCTGAGCTGCACAAGGGCAAACAGTCTACAGACAATATTTTCTAGATGTTATAAGGCAAACCTTTGCTCAAAAAGGGCACATTTTTGGAGCTACAATTGGATATTGCACCACGACAAAGCGTCATCTGACACAGTGAAGTTCGTACAACTAGAGCTGTCAGCTACAACGGGCAAACCCGTCACCTTAGGAAGTTTTAACGATATTAGATTGTTAGATCTCCTATGAGGTGAGCGCAGAAGACTTGGGACGAAAAACAATCCACTGTCTAGTTCAAATTTCAAATTATTTATTGAGTTAAAATTATGGGTACATTCAATATACAAAAGTCTTAACCTAACTAGGCTGCCGCCTGTTCCAAGGTAGACAATTTATTTTAGTTATCCTAAGAAATCTATAATATTATATTTATATAAATAATCAAAATCATACTTAATGTAACAGAAATATCTTAATTACCTAATAAAAATTCATAAGAAAATGTCATGAAAATTGTCAATATTATTTTATTTTAAAACATGATAAAAATTAATATATATTTATATATGTATTAAATAATATGTATTAATAATATACAAAATAAATTCACAAAAATTAAAATAAAATTACGTTTAGAAATCATCAATTTATATTACTACATATACTATTATGTTTTATTATAAAGATTATAGAGATTCAATTATTTAATAATGTTTTCAATATCTGCATATGTTACGCCACCTGCCCGTCGGAGGCCAACGCCTTACGGCGAAGCACCGAGAAAGGTAAACAGCGGACAGCCTCGCCCCCTGACTACCAGGTTTGGAAGGATATCTCCGTCTGGAATTAACTTTCAGGATGCCTTCTGCCTCCTGACTTGTTACAGGATCGAGGTCGCTTGCGCGGTTCTCTCCCCTACGTAGTGGTGATACGGTGTCTACCAAATCTATCGCGGACCACGGCATCCTTTGCCCGGCTTTTCACCCGGGATCGGGTGGCCGAATGGTCGCTTCAAGAGCAGTCGCCGTAAGGTTAAAAACTACCCCCGCTCTATAGGAACATTACTGTTTCCAGACTTCCCCGGCTGTGTGGAATCCACAATCGATTGTCTGACGCCGCACGGTGTGCAAACCGTCCAGGAGCGCCCGAAGAGAAGGAGACTGGCCCGCAGGCCAGCATCCTACCTTGGCTCGGAGGCCGCCGGATGGGTGTTGACCCGTACGTTTCACTGACCCTAGACCCTGGGCCAAACTGCAATAGGGTCAATTACCTCCTATTAGCTCCCGTTAGGCTAGTGACGTTTGTACAAGCATTTGTGACAAAATAATCAAGGAACGTCTTCGACCAAGCGTCATATTCACTAGATATGATCCAATGTTTGTTTTTCTGTTCACCACACTTAAATTACCGTTTCCTGGAATAATAAATAAATACAAACGGAGCTGCCATGGAATTCACCGACCGGAGTCGGGCCCATCATAATACTATTTTTTTTTTACACTTCTGGGGGGTGAGCAGTGGATTCCGGACTTACGAACCGGCTGTGGTAGGTTTAGGACAGCTGTCTTGCCACATGTGAGCGTTCACCTTACCACCCATTCACTCCCCCTTCGAAGCCATAGAATTTGAGATGCAGAGATCGCGGTTTTAGATAATTTTTCTAGAAAGGAGTTGATTATTTTCCTGGAGAGACCAAGATCTTTAAAAAGGTGAAACAAAGATTTAGCTGGCAGGCCACGAGCGCCTACTTCCACCGCGTGAAGGTGAACAGTGAAGCCGTTCCGGGTGACGGCATTTGCGAGGTCATGGTATTTATTTAATTTGTACTCGACAGACAATCAAATACACGGGTCGTAAAAAAGGTAAATTAAAATCAACCAGTGTTTCCATCTGGTTTTCATTAAAAAAAGTTATTATTTATGTGAGGCCTAGTACCCATACTAAATGACCTAAAGTTTACATAACCGTTTCAACAAAATTACACAATAAAATTACAATTAAATTACAAATTACAAATTACAAAAAACGGCAACTTCCGGAATGGTTGGCAGTAATACGTAAAAAAAATATAACAAATACGGGTTCTACTTCCGACGGCGTAATACCGGACTTCGTCGCGGAAATTCAGAGCTTCCTCGCCCAAAACCTACTGTGAAAAAGCCGGGGATGGGAAAGTTAAATGGCTGGTCGAAGGAAGAGCTCAAGGGTCATACAGCGGTTCTCCAGCCCAAGATAAATGCCCTGCAAAATCGGCCAAAATTACATGAGTGACCGCACGAAATTTTGCACTACTCAAAAATAGGGAAAAAAACGAATGAGCAACTCACAGTATTCCTGGACTTTTTGATGAACAACTGAAGAACTGGCACTAATTCCACAGACTAATTAAAAAGGTTTCAAACGCCGATTTGATGCCATAACTGATTTTTCTTAATTAAAATACCGCAACCAGTACGTACAATACGATGAAGCGCTCTCTCTCTCTCGAAAGTACCCCCAGCTGTCAGTCAATAATTAAATCGAATATTTCTCCCCCTATGGACCTCTAGCGGAATTAATAGGCATTTGTTTCAGCCAAGAAACAAACCTGGATAAACATTTTATAAAACAAAAAAGGTGCCATAAAAGGAAATTTAAACTAAATAATTTTTCTAAGAAAGAGTTGATTATTTTTCTGGAAAGGCCAAGATCTTTAAAGAGGTGAAATAGAGATTTAGCTGGCAGGCCACGAGCGCCAACTTCCACCGCGTGAAGGTGAACAGTGAAGCCGTTCCGGGTTACGGCATTTGCCTTTTGAGTCCATTAAAGCCGTAAAACATATTCACAGAGGGAGCTGATGGCCGCAGCCTAAAATGACCATAAGCAGTGTTTCAACGACTAGATTATTCATTACCGTAAATATATTGCATCAAATGAAGTCTATTTTAAAAGTTGACAAAAAACATTTGGATTGGATAATTTAGCCAGTATTTTGTGTTTTATTGAACAATTCCTGTTATTTCACAGAGTAGTACATACGAGGTTCTGACAGAACTAACATGTCGTCAGCCAACGGTTATGCAATGGACTTCTGGATATTTACCAGGATGGTCTTCTATGCCCTGGACCTTTCCTTTCAGCTACTTTATTTCCAAAATTACATTTTTATGATTGATAATTTAGTCTTTTTGCTGAAACGATGGAATAGTAGAGATGAGGTGTCAGTATCAAAGTAGAAGGCAATATTTTCTTACTTGTGATCGTTAAGATGCGCTAAGATAGTGTTGCCAGGTCTCCAATTCTTTGGCGGTATTATTGCATGGTGATTGTGGTCACTCGTCTCCCGAGACCTAAAATATGTCAAAAAAACAAGTAAGCTATACTATTCTTTATTACTGCTATTATACTTTATGCTATGGTAATGAAGTAGAAAATACTGCTAGCGACTGCTCCTCCTTTTTCTTCAGATATCTTTTCCTCTTTGGAGGTTGGCTATAATCATAGTTGTTGCTGTCCGGAACAAGAAACTCAAGCTCTTTCCAAGCCATTGTCTCAGTTTCTTTTTCAAGTCTTTTCTTCAGTCTTCTTCAGTCAAGAAATTCGACATCTTTCTAGGCATCCCCATTTTGGTATTTTGCCCTCGATATTAAGCTGCAGAAGGTCTCTTAAAAAGTGGCCAAAGTATTCCAATTTCTCTCTTTTAATTTTGAGCAGCTAGTCAGTGGACCAGGAAAATGCTTGAACGGAGAGCACACCTAAATGCTATCCACCTCTAAGCTGGGTTGATGATGTCAGATGTTGCGGAGGATGAAATTGGTGGAAAAGGACTCCGATGGTGCCGGCATGCTATCAGCTCGATCCGATTAAGCGTTTGGCCGCTATCATGGAGGAATAGACACAAACAGACGCTTATTACTTACGGCATAATTGGATGAGGTGGATGTGGTAAAACCCTGCTAGAGCCATTGCAAGTTGCGCAGAAATTTATATTAAAAATTATTCTACGTAGACCATATCGCCATCCAACTAATGAACTTTATAAGGAACCTAAAGATCTTGATTGTAGGCAACTTTTTCTAAAAACTTTCCTATCAAGGCTATTTTTGGACAATAACTCAAATTTAGGAATAATTCAGAACCAGCGACCAACGAGACAAGTTTTAGAAAATAGCCTAATAATACCCAGAAGGAAAAGATCATTTGGACAAAGACATTACTCTTTCATTGCGCCGAGATTTTACAATCTGATCAATATGGAAATAAATATGAATTTGACATTTAGGGAATTCAAAAATAAATTAAAGAAATGGTTATCGAATCATGACAGAATAACCATACATCAAATGTTACAAATAATAGTATAATAAAACTTAGGTGCACAAATTATTAACATATTTTTAAACATGTATGTTGAGTATATTTTAACATTGAACTAACTACCAAAAATTATTTGACTTTGACAATGAACTATACTTTTTAGACAAGGTATTTTTATATCAAATCCTATATTACTTAACATAATAATATATTAAATATTAATGACTGTTTCTTTCTTTTCTCACATATAACTTTATTTATATTATGTAATCGAATTTTATATACCTAATATTTATTGCCGATTATGTAATGGAATTGCATTTTATTTATTATATTATCTTTTAATATTTTTTTATTAATATTTTTTTTTATTTTATTCTGAAGACCACATTTTAGGGCAATTTAGTGTCATTAGCTTTTTACTAAAACTTGTACATTTGTAAGCAATCAAGCAAACTTGATTATAATATTGGAGTCCTGTCCACCCTAGAACGGGATAGTCCCAGTTGGGTGACAGAAACAAATAAGCAAAAGGTTAAGGTTTTACCATTCGGTTCCTGCTATTTTTGTAAGCTAATCAATGTTTATAGTCATTAATTCTTAAATAAATAAATAAATAAATAGACTTTCGCCTGGAAATGGTCTTAATCGTCTCAGGAGGCTCAAAATGGATATTTCCATCTTCAGCTCGAATACTTTCCCTCCTTGTTAGTAGAAGTAAGTAAAAAAAGTGATATTTTGCATTGATCATATCTTTATATTTACCTTAGCGCTCTAATGTATTTCATTTGCTGCCTTGCAGTCAAATTCCTTAGCTCCAGTCGACATGGGGCCATGCTATCTGCAAAAACAATTAAATATAAGTAAAATATTCAAAGTTGTTTCAATATTTTTATTGTCCACAAAAAGTGCTTACAACAGGGCAGGCCTATTGAATCCCTAGTGGCGAATTTTCCCAGTATAACCATCAGAATTAATGTGACAATAATTTTGCAAAATACAAATGATTTTAACCCTTGGAGTAAATGGGTATTTTCATGGATGCATCTGCAGGATTTTCGGCGACATCGACGGCGCTCGACTTGAAGTACTATAACTACGAAACTACTACACCAATCATAAAAAGAACAACTGCACAATGATTGCATTGAAATTTCGAATATAGAATATTGAAATATCATTTTGTAAAACAATTAGATAATTATGAATAAATATGAGAACGTCAAAGAAGTGAAAAAAACGCGCGACCAGATTTGGTCGACTCGTACTCAACGGATAATTGTTTCGCGACCAGATTTGGTTGACTCATACTCAACGGGTTAAGCTTTAAATGTTTACACAGTTTATGAAACTGAAGACTTCTAAAATGGGATTTTAACGTGTGAATTTTGTAGCACCTGATGTTTCGCCAATGTTACAATCGCTGCTGTCCAGTGTAGTCTTCCAGGGCAGTACTTCAGTCTATGCTGGACATCGGTGGTTATTCCAACCTACAGTCGACCAGCACTTTTTAACAAAAGGTACAACTAGGGTTGTCGACTACAGGGGCGAGCCCGTCACCTCAGGAAGTTTTAACGATTAGTCGTTCTATCTCCCTGGAGTGAGCGCAGAAGACTTGGACAAAACAGTCCACCGTCTAGCTCCACCACAAGCCCGTAAGAGGCCAACGCCTTAACCGCGAGATAGCCAGGAGTGTTACCCGGCGGGCTTACCCTCTAGCCCTTACTCCCAATTATGACCAGATTACTCCGGTCTCTCGATTGGTTACGAGTTCGAGGTCGCTTGCGCGGTCCTCTCCCTTACGAAGCGGTGAAACGGTGTATACCGAATCTATCGCGGACCACAGCGTCCTTTGCCCGGCTGTTCACCCAGGATCGGATGGCCGATGGTCATTTCAAGAGCAGTCGCCGTAAGGTCCGCGACCACCCCCGCTCTATAGGAAACAGTACTGCTTCCAGACTCCCCCGACTGTTACGCCGCACGGTGCGCAGCCGTCGAGGAGCGCCAGAAGATTGATTCCCAGGGGAAACTAACCGTAAGGCCAGAGTCCTACCCAGGCTCGCACTTCATGCGCTCGCACTTCGTCGAATAGGTGTTGACCAGTGAGTGTGACCAACCCTGAGCAGAATGGGTCTTCGTGGCCAACTAAGCAAGGGCCCATTAACTCCCAGGTACATACTTACATTGGACAAAGCTCCTCTCCTGGAGTAAGCTGTGATCTGCGACCGAGGATAGTTGTGCACTACTAGCTTCAGTCCCAGCGTAAGAATAGGACGGAGACGACTGCTGCTGCAACAGATTAGCTGAAGTGACAGTCAACGGTGTGCTGGAAGCTTGCGGCATCGAGTTCATGGATGGGGATGAGTTATCTAAAAGAAAATTATAAAATAAACTCTCTCCTATTTAGGCCATTCTGGATAATAGCGACCATTATTTGTATTGCAATTTTATTTAAAGATTTTAAAGTGTCGAGTGTTTCATCAACCGTTTTTGTTTTTGTTTTGTACTGTTGGAGCCTCAGTCCAACATACCCACAACAAAAAAGTAATTTCTACAGAATCAAAACCGCAAATTCGCTCGAATATACACGAGCCAGCTGCAATTGATTTCCAACTAAATTCGGCATTTTATGCACAGTCAAACGATGACTAATGTCATTTCTCCTGATCGATACGAATTAACACGCTCATTTCTCACCCCACTTATAACTATTGCATCACTGCATACCATATAAAACGCAGTACATTTCGATCGATCGAGATCATTCCCTGGAGGACAGTAACCGCTCATTAACAAGTACTCGCGCCCTACACTTCACTTCGAGTCAACAAATCACGCATAGTATACGCGACTATCATTGTCTTCGAATCTATCGCGGAGCTTCACACTTCAGATACACAACTATGGCTTCACCCTTCAGATACACGCCCACACTACCTACACAACGGCGAAATATCAATCAAGGCGTTACGAACTGGCAACCTACTACAGACCTTCTGAATAAACACTTCAACTTCAACTGCAACGACTTTCAATAACGGAGAAAACAACTTGATGAGAACCACCCTTCGCTCACAATCAATTGGAGTCTAGTGAAGGGTGGCCACTCTCACAGTACCAAATCATACAATTGGAACCCTACTGGTGAGACTCTGTCGTATGTCCGTCCATCCATCCGTCTGTATGTCGCTGTCGATTATCTCGGTCAGTTTTAAAACTTCTTCTGGTGCCATATTATGGCCCGGTGGCATAGTGGTTAGGTCGCCTGATCTTACATTGCAAGGTTCCTGTTTTATGCAAATATGTAGATTGTCTTGGAAAAGGTGCATCGAAAGGCAACCAAAATGCCAGTGGGCCTGAAGAGTAGGAGTTATGAGGGTCGCTTGGTACTTCTTGGGTTGACTACTCCCAAACAAAGAAGACAAAGAGGGGACCTAATTGAGACTTAATAAATTCTCACACATTATTACGATGTACCTGGGCTAAAGAACATTTACAAATTCAACATCAACACAAATCTTCGAGGTCATAACAAAAAACTCAACCGAGCAAAATTTAAATTTAATCCTCTTGTAACAAAAACCGCATATTGTGTTGTTTTGTTTTCGCGCCAGGTTGCAGGTTATGTCTCGCCGAACCTGTTTTTCATGTTTTCCCCTTGTTTTTTTTACGTTTCCTGCTGGTTTTTCGCTGTTTCCGTGCATTCTTCCCATACTTTGACAGCTAAAACATATATTTGCGAAATCGGGAGAATTTCGCGTTTGACAAATAGGGATTCGCCGAGCTCCCTAGTGATTGGTCGAGGCCGCCGTTTTGCTTTTTCTTTCTCTTCAAAATTTCTTTTTGGTATAATTTTTTTTTTTAAGTAGTTTCCGTCTTTCCTTATAAAAGACAGGTGGCGTCCTTATAGTAAATTCATTCTTTTGGGTTTTGGTGGATTCTGCCGTGTCCTCGAAAACTTGGTAGATTATAGACTTCACGTTATACTCTTAAGAACGTTTTGCAAAATAGAGTGGTGGACATGTGTAACAAACTACTATTTGAAGTGATGAGTGCAAGCTCTGCCATTCAATTTAAAAACAGACTCAATTGGTACCTAAAAACTTATACGTATGTCTAGCTTTACAAGATCTGATGTGGACATATCAGCAAAGCTGCCTGTCCAGAAAATAATAATATTAATATTAGTTACCATTCGCTCTATGTTGAAAGTTGTCACCGGATTTCCCAAACATGTGCCTCCATTCCGAATTCATTCGCAGCGCTGGTGGAGCATTTGGTATTTCCTGAATGGTCCCTCTTAAAGCTTTACTGAAAATTAAACAATAAATAGCATAATTGGGGTATGGCTTTCAGTGGCAGTCCGCTACAGGTCAATCGCGATCAACTGCTTGCTCGCTGAAAGATTTTTACATATAATATTATCGTTAGACATTTATTATCCTATTAATTTCAACAAATACTGCGCTCGTGACTGCAATGTAAATATGTAATTTTGCTAGAAAAAAGCTTATGAATTAGCTCATGAAATGTCATTGTATGATTTTTTCCCGTTCACACAGTGACATTAAACGCAGAAAAATATGAAATCTGATTTCACGGTCAAACTTCATAGCCACTAATGAAAAGCGCTATCGTCACTACCGATTAACATCAACATCAACTCTATTGGGCGAACTTTTTTATTAACGGGCCAAATATCATTGTCGATTCTTCCAGATAAATATAGAGGTCCAAGGGGTGACCCCCTCCAGGGTTTTAAAGAATTTCAAATTCGAATTCTGGTATTTTGGACTAATTTATATGAAAAGGAATCTGCAATATTCGGTCCACAGAAGCAGGATAGAATGTATACAAAGGCGTTTTTTACACAACACATTAATTATCGCGGACGCTTCGGTCTTCCTACGTACGAGAGCAGACTGGACCACTTCGGTATTCAAGCTCTAGAAAACCGACGCACAGTGGCTGATATGGTACTGTTACACAAAGTTATCCACAATACCATATATATATTGAGTTGTCAACTACAACGGGCGAGCCCGTCACCACAGGACGTTTTATTTGATTAGTCGTTCTATCGACCTGCAGTGAGCGTAGAAGACTTTGGACGAAACAATCCGACGTCTAACTACGCCACAACCCGTAAGAGACCAACTCCTTACCGCGAGATAGCCAGGAATAATTCTCGGCGGCTCGAGACACTCGCGCCCTTACTTCCAATTGTGACCAGATTTCTCCGGTCTCTCGATTGGTTCCGAGTTCGAGGTCGCTTGCGCGGGCCTCTCCCTTACGAAGCGGTGAAACGGTGTATACCGAATCTATTGCGGACCAAGGCGTCCTTTGCCCGGCTCTGAACCGGGATCGGATGGCCAATGGTCATTTCAAGAGCAGTCGCCATAAGGTACGCAACCACCCCCGCTCTATAGGAAACAATACAGTTTCCAGACTCCCCCGACTGTTAGTCGGAGTGCAAAATCGATTGGCTTGCGCCGGACGGTGCGCAGACCGTCCAGGAGCGCCAGAGGTTTGATTCCCAGGGGAAACTGGTTCGCTGGCCAGAGTCCTACACCCAGGTTCGCACCCCGTGCGTGGAGGCCGTCGGATGGGTGGAGGCCGTCGGATGGGTGGAGGCCTTCGGATGGGTGGAGGCCGTCGGATGAGTGTTGACCCGTGAGTGTGACCGACCCTGAACACATGGGTCATCGTGGCCAACTCATCATGGGCCCATTAGCTCCCATCCACAATACCATAGATAGTCCATACCCTATTGAAAACTTACGTTTTTCCGTTCCTCCGCGATTTAATTCGCAATTCACGCACGTTTGAGGTTTCTCGTGCCAATACCAACTACAGGAAAAATATGAGCGCTTATAGGCTGATGTGCATGTACGACTCTCGTTTCTCCACCATCGACATTTTCAACTTTAACCAACCGACTATCGTTAAGGAATTATTCAAATCAATTGCATCTAACGAGCTTGTTAATACCTATCGTACTTAGTATTATACTTTTCATGCAACATATCAGTAGCTATTATAAATATCTATAAATATTTATAATATATCTATAAATATCTATAAACATCAATAAATATCTGTATCTATATATCCACTATACGACCTATCAATATCTATATTTATAGCTATATACATATACATATACCATCGTCTATCTCCTTCTTCCTAATCACTTCCAATTCCCTACCTCTCCCATCGGTTTTCTATATTAATTGTATATTTAATATGATCTTAGGTTATTCTATAATTAATTTTTAAGTAAATATGCTGAAATTGTTTAATATGTTACTTTCGTAAGAAACGTTTATCTGCGTAATGTTTTTCTTTTTATTTTTCTACAATATGTTTATGCACAAGTACGTATATTGTATGCGCTGTATGTTTCCCAAAATAAAAAAAATAAAAATAAATATTAAAAAAAAATAGGTACCTACTCATTTTATTATTTTTGCATTGAATTAGTAAATTTAACATAAAAAATAATGGTTTATTAAGTAGATATATACCTTATACGATACATTGCTGTATTTTGAAATATGCAAATTCCACATTCTGAATCTGTGACACCATTTTCATTTCTTAATAATAATAGCCTTGATGGGCTCCCATTTCTTTGATAGAATTATGCATATTGCACAAAAGCTTATATAAGCTTATATTATTGCTCAAGTTCAAGCCTGATTTAAGGTTTATCTTCAAAACATTATTTTTTTTAAAGACAGGAGTTTTATTAATCACTTATCTCTTATTAGTCTCCATTAGTCTCAATTATTAGTCTCCATTAGTCTCATTAGCATCAATTATTAGTCTCCATTAGTCTCATTAGTATTTGTTATTAGTCTCCATTATACTCATTAGTATTAATTATTAGTCTTCATTCGTCTCATTAGCATTTCTTGTTAGTCTCCATTATACTCATTAGTATCAATTATTAGTCTACATTAGTCTCATTAGTTTTAATAATTAGTCTCCATTAGTATCAATTATTAGTGTCTATTAGTCTCATTAGTATCTTTTATTAGTCTACATTATCCTCATTAGTATCTCTTATTAGTCTCCATTATACTCATTAGTATCAATTATTAGTCTCCATTAGTCTCAACTATTAGTCTCTATTAGTCTCATTAGTATCAATTATTAGTCTCCATTAGCATCTCTTATTAGTCTCCATTATCCTCAGTAGTATCTCCTATTAGTCTCCATTATACTCATTAGTATCAATTATTAGTCTTCATTAGTCTCATTAGAATCAATTATTAGTCTCCATTAGTCTCATTAGCATCAATTAGTCTCATTAGTATCAATTATTAGTCTCCATTCTTCTCTATAATTGTTTTCCAACAAGGTGGTTTTCCACAGCTTCCATGGACCTAAGATTTTTGCCATTCAAACTGTACTGCAAAGACCGGAACAGTTATTATATGGAATCCACATCTCGTCGCCTGTTATAATTTGATTTAAAACGGTTCAGTTTCGTTTTCGTTTTAGAAATGACAACATTCATGTGATCTAGCTTGTTCTTTTAATGAGATGCGGAACCCAAGTATCGACCTTAGGAATGTATCCAAGCTTTTTAAAATGACGAAAAGCAATCGAATTGTCAATATTTAATCTCTCAGCAATCTCATCAGTTGTTTTCCTTTTATTTTCTTCCATTATCGAACACCCAATTTCGTCTAATACGAGGTCGTCCATAGCGAGGCTGATCTTCCAAGTGGAAATCACCGTTTCGGAATCTGCCAAACGACTCTTTAATGGTCCGGAGAGCGAGAGCATAGACCAAATAAACATTCTGAATATTCTTTTACTCAGTTTTAAAACCCGTGCCTTTCTGAAATTCGTATAGCATTGCTGCCGCAGATGCATATAATCAGTCCCCATTTTTAAGAATGTTCTCAAATGCACATAAATTAATTTATTTGAACTGGCTGACATGATGATGACACAGTACTGTCACCTTTTCAGTGCATGCAAAGGAATGCATCATAAACACCGAATTATCTTTTTCGCGTTTTGGATAAACGCGATGGCGCTCTTGTTTTTTGTGTTGGTATAACGCGATAGGATCCCTAATCACACGTTATAAAGTGGCGCCCAACGTGGGGCCAATTCGACAGCCGGAAGTGGCAGTATTAAACAAACTTTAGGAGATTAAAAAAAAACTTATGACAACTCATGTTCACAATAAAATAGTAATATTTTTGTGATATTTATTACATTTATTAAAATGTTCTTTCGAACTTGATATTTACTTATTAAATCTCTTGTTTTTATTGTCACAGCAAGGACACCAAGAGCGTCATTTTTTATTGGGCCGTGCAATATGGCTATTTCTCATCTGACAGCTCAAAACGTCATAGCTTTTATGAGAGTTTTTAAAGAAATGCTCGTAGATTCGGGACAATGATTAGGAAACACTCAAAACCTGAGTAATACCAATATAAAAAAAACACGAGAAATGCACGCGAAGCATGTTGCAATGCGTGCAACATGTTCCTGAAGCATAACATGCCACGCAAATTTGGATTTTTGTTACAATCTGTCCAAGACTAAGTTGGCGACATCTACGAAAATCGGGTAGGAACTTAGGCATTCGTCTGATATTATGACTAAAGGCAAGGGAAAGTTAATCAATGAGCGAGTTTATCTCAGATTATTCGCCCTGATCTGTTGTTATTGTAACGGCCCTTAAGTACCGTCACATGCAATCAACAAATGCATTGATTTCCAGTGAAATACACTGACACAAATTAGGCTATTTTGCTACGTCGTGCAGCGATGAATCAGCGCGATGAAACAATACTTTTACTCGGAATATTTTGGATTGCATCATACATCGTCCTGTATAAACCGGCGAAAACGCAACCAAAGTATCATTCCTCGAGTGATCACCTCCACCGAGGTTTGTACGGCATATTCGGTACCCCTCTCACGAGGTCGCTCAACGAGTCCGGCTCCTTGGTTTCCTTTTCCTTCCTTTTCCGATCGAGAAGCATCAGTCTGCATCCCTACAGACTCGAGCAGTGCCCTTTCGAGATACTAGGAGCACAAGTAAAATCCTTATCCTCACATCCTCGTAAATTCATCCATTCTGCGAGTCACTTCATCCGCGTCAATATTACCTATTCGGGAAGCGTTACAACTGGCAATATCGAACACGCAATCAATTCAATAAATACCTTCTGATTCACTCAAAATCGCCTTTTAATACGGAGATAACCCGCAAGTTGACACCACCACCTCACACCGCACAACCTGGAGTCTAGTGAGGGGTGGTCCCTCACATTATAATGGCAGTCAAACGTCTGATTGTTCATTATTTGTTCCAAATTTCTCTTTTCTATGCTGTTCGAGGCAGCCGGTGTTGCGGGTGGGCGTTGCAAATATCCCTAATTTTGGCCCCTGCAATCAGCTGGCACGTGGGCCGTAGTTTGGCCATTACTGCCGTGTAGTATAAAAATGCAAATAAACAAAAAATGTTGTTTAGACTCACTTGTATATGGCGGGTGACTGGTTATACTGGAGTTGGTTGTGAAGATCTGGCATGCCCGAATCCAGAACATACATCTTGGAGAGACCGTTGCTCTTCGCAATCGAGAGCTTCCCAGGCGATTCAGTTGTAATCTACAAGTAAGGAAGATATATCTCTACATTAACTGCCCTACCTATACAAACGTACGTGATATGGCCGCTAAATTATCGCCCGAACGCAATAACCCGTATCACGTACATTCAAGTACGCTCAAGTACAAAAACAAACAAAAAAAAAACCCCTAAACCCATATAGCATACGTGATACGTCAAATTGTTCCTACTATTCTAAGGAACAATTTGACGTATCACAAAAAAGGGTAATAAATGTTGTATATTGTAAACAAGTGTTCTTATTAACCCCTCGAGTAGCGGCATAATTTCATGGCAGACTGCGGCAGTTTATTGGAATTTCTTGCAATATCGCCGCGCTCAACAAAAATTACTATAACTGTGGAACTACTATAGCAATCATAAAAAGAATAACTGCGCAATGATTGCATTGAAATTCGTACATAGAATATTGAAATCTCATTTTGTAAAACAATTAGATGATTATGAATAAATATGAGAAAGTCGAAGAAGTGAAAAAAACTCGGCATTTCTAACTTGTACTTGTCTTACGGAAAAATACGGAATCCTATTTAGAAATTGTTAACACACTATCGTGATCTTTATTAGATTCTCTATCAAAGGTAGTGTTTCGTTTTGCTTATTTACAAACAAAAATATTTAGATATTAGCTCATAAAAACCAATAAAATTTTTGATGATTTCTCGAGAAAAAAAAAATGATGTTTGACAATGGAATTTTACCAGAAATATCTGCAAAATGACGCGCGAAATTATTCTAGCGGCCGTCTATGTATCTATGGCAATAATGAGATATTTGGTATGGATTTTAGGATGCGTTCGAATTAGAAAATAATATTACTGTGCGCTACGGGAGCAAGCTGCCAATATTGGTCGTTACGTAGTCAACGGTGTTCTGATGTGCAACTAAATTTGGTCGTTACGTAGCCGAAGGGTTAAGAAATCTAATGAAAAAAACCCAACGATTTTTCACCTAACTTATGAATAATAACCCAAAGGTTAATAAAAAGTTTGTTGATAAAGTCCCTGTCTCTGTCTGTTCTTTATCATATGCCCGCTAAGATCTCCAAAAATAATGGACCGATTTGGTTCAGATTTATTCTATTGATAGAGCTAAGATCTCGGATATAACTTAACGGAGATAAGATAACTTGGCAGGGAGCTTAGTTCTATGGACTATTGTGATCAAAATTGATTCAAAAGTTTAAAATTATAAGTATAAAATGTATAATATACTTTTTAAAGTCTCTTCTCCGTCGTTCCCTCATTACTGAGGATCGTGGCCACTAGACAACAGTTTGCCTACGAGGCTCCTCCACTTCGACCTGTCTTCTGCATGGCGGGTCGCAGATTGTATTGACCCTTTTGTAACTTCTTTGATGAGGTCGTTCCATCTGGCCGGTGCTCTGCCTCTGCTTCTTTGTCCCTCCACTTGACCCCCGGAAATCATTTTCTCCAGATTCTCTGGCTTTCTCCTGGCAACATGACCGAAGAACTGCAGGACCCTTCTCATGCATACGGTGGAGAGCCTCACTTGGATGCCGAGTTCTTCCAGGACAGATTTGTCGGTGCGGCGTGCTGTCCATGGGATTCCTAGCATTTTACGCCAACGCCACATCTCCAGTGCATCGATTTTGGTGCGTATACGAGCCTTCAGGGTCCATGTCTCTGATGCATAGAGAAAGATCGAGAAAACCAGAGCTCGAACCAGCCTGACCTTAGTCCGCTTACTTATACCCATACATACTTTTTAAAGTATGTATATTGATTTCTAGGTATAAATTATAATACTCTATGTAGAATCGGTTTCCTATATTCTGTTTTTTTTTTTTCAGAATTCTGAAATACTATTTTTGTGTGTTCCGATCTGTGTGCCACTTAAGATCGCCAAATAAATTGGTGATCTTATGTGGCACACAGATCGGAACACGCAAAAATAGTATTTCAAAATTCTGGAAAAAAAACAGACTACATAAAACCAATTCCGAAAGCCACCAACCTGATTTAGTCCTCCAGGCGAAGAAGTTCTCTGAATCTTTATGAGATGTGCGCTCATAGCGAGTAACTGGCATTCCATGTGATCAGTGAGACCTAAGTAGTAACAAAAAGAATATATCCTCATTTGTCAAACTTCAATCAGCCGAAAGGGTGCTGTACTGGGGTGTGGCAGTACAACCATGAGCAATGTGGACCTGAAGAACACTTTTGCAAGAAGATTATGACACCAGCATTATTGTTTTTAATGACAGAATGACAGGACAGCAGTTGGTACTTCAATATCCCCTTACAATGCACTAGAATATAATGTTGTATAACCGGAGATTGAGGTGCTGAAATTGTATTTAAATGCCTCTCAGCATACACTACCAGATGCCAATAGCCTCGCTCGCTAAAGCTATTCAGAGGATAGATTATGTTCGCTCTGTAGCAATACCCCTTGCACAGCTAGACCTACTTTAGCCAAGACATATTGTAGTGTATTTTATTACTGTAATTCAACAAATAACTGTACTGTATATGTATATCTAGTAATATCTACAGTACCGTGCCAATTAATTGGAATAAAGAGTCTTTTTCTTCAAAGAGTGCTTAATTGGACATAAACATACAAAAACAGTACTGGTAGTTATAGATTGTTAGTTTTAATATAGAATGTGTCCACCTTTTGCATTGATAACACCTTTCACTCTTGTAGGCATAAAATTTACCAGGTTTTGACATTTTTCTTTCTGTTCATCATCGAGAAACTGGACTTAAATTACTGCTTTGGTTATCTTGGTTTTCGTTGTATAATCCATCTTGGATTGCCGATTTTTGCAAATGGCCCAGAGGTTTTCGATCGGGTTGAGATTGGGGGAGTTTCCGGACCGTTCAAGTACAGTAATTTGGTTCCGTGTAAAAAACTGTTTCTTTTTTCGAAGAATGGCATGGGGCGAGATCCTGTTGTAAAATTCCCTCGTTGGTAGGATAGACCTTATGGAGCTCCCGTATCATATGGTTAATATATTGGTCTGAATTCAAATTCGGTTGGAAGCTGTCAAAACTGCAAGGCCATTGGATCGATGGCCTTGCAAGCCAGATCCGATTATATAAAGCAAAAAAGGAAAAAAGAAAATATGCCCCCAAGCGGCCTATCAGGGGAGGAGAATTCCCGCTACCCCAGTTGAAACCCCAAACAACGACACTGCTAAAACGACACCGGACCTTGCTTGCCCTATCTGCGCAAAACAATTTAAGCGATTAGCATGGTTAAACAAACACATTGCTGGGCACGATGATAGCGACGCTGCAAGTCAGTGTCTTGAACCGTCGCAAGGAGTCACGGACAGAGTCGAACCTCACATGTCCCTAGACTCCACATCTGCCCGCAGTTTGTCACCCGACCGGTCTCCACTACCCGCGCAAATCGTATCCTTCCCTCCTCTAAAATTCCCTTCACTTGCGAAAGAGGACTGGGAATTTCATAATAATAATTTAACTTCTATTCTTGACCACTCTGTGAACCGTAATGCCCCTGTCAGCGTCCAGCTGTCGTCCTTCCAGGTGGCGGTCCATGAATACTTCTCGGGTGTTTACCCAAAATCTACCCATGTCGACTTGGTTCACAGAGAAAACGCATTTAAGGCAAAGCTCCGTAGGCAAAAGCGGCTACTTCGTAGCCAGTTACGTGAAGCCAAGAAAGCCGGGGATAAAGCCCTCTGCCACAACTTTTCGCGCGCGTACTGCTCTATACTAAAACTCATACAGAGCGTAGCAACGCAAAACGACAAGCGCAAGGCAGCATTTCTCAAATCCAAAGAGGAAGCCCGGTTCGACAAAAACCGTTTTAACTACAGCAAAAAGGTTTTGTCTGCCGCCAAGGGAAAAATCCAAATCCCGGAAGAAATGGCCACGGAATACTTTTCGACCACGTATGAGGACCCAATGCGGCTCCATAATTACAGCCCTCCGCTGGGCATTACACCTCCGCACCTGCCTACGGTAGCTTTTGCTTCTCAACCTCCATCTCTACATGAGATTCTTAATCAAGTAAAGAGGAAGCTGTCGGGCTCTACTCCGGGTCCCGATGGTATTCCCTATTTAGTATACAAAAAATGCCCCTGCCTTCTGCAATATTTAGGATCCATCTTCCGAAATATATAGAATAGCGGTGTAGTCCCACAGAATTTTGGCCGAGCGACAGTCATCTTAATTCCGAAGGTCCCGGTTTGCACCGGACCAAAGGACGCTCGGCCCATTGCTCTGACAGACACTGTGGCCAAAATCTTTTTTAGCATAGTCCACACGAGGATGAGCGAATGCATGCACCGGAATGAGTAACTTGGAGTATCAGTTCAAAAAGGCTTCATGCGTGGCGTCTCGGGCTGCCTCGAGCACAATTCTCTCCTGGCTGCTGCCATCAAGGATGCGAGACAGCACGAACGCCAAATCAATGTATGCTGGCTCGACCTAGAGAATGCCTTTGGGTCAGTCCGACACAGTCTCCTCCACTTTGCACTCCGCTGGTACAACTTCCCACCAGTCGTGCGTGACATTGTAGCCTCCTACTACAACTGTCTGACGTTCCATGTTAAAACGCAAGAATGGACTACCCGCTCTATACCATATTCAATTGGACTATTTCAGGGCTGTTGCCTCTCCCCGACGATTTTTAATATAGTTTTTAATATACTGCTGGAAAGCCTGACCCAGTTTGACAGGAAGTGGGACTACCGTTTTAAAACAGACGGCCAATACACCTCGTCGTGCCTCGCTTTTGCCGACGACCTAACTTTCATCACCAGAAGCCCCAAGCAGCTTTCCGTGCTATTACAGAAAGTGGAGCTTTTCTGCGACTGGTCAGGCTGTTTAAGAGTGAAGCCCTCCAAATGTTTTTGCCTTGGACTCGCCCGCATAGACACAAAATTTACATCCTATGACCCCAAATTGGTCAATAAGGGCTCTAATATCTCCCTTATAGACCCAAACAATCATTTCAAATTCCTCGGCAGAAAAATCACCCATCAGGGAAAATACGTCTCGGGCGATCATGTTATAGAGCATTTCAAAAGTTGCCTGGCGAAAATAGATGCCTTGCTAATTTCTGGCCCTCGTAAGGCCTGGATCTATGACAATTATCTAATGCCACATTTGTCATGGCCCTTTCTTATTTACGATATTACCAAAACCCAACTGTCCCGTCTAGATGCGCTGGTGACAGCTAGTTTAAAATCCTGGCTGTCCTTAGCCAAACCAGCTGACCCCTCGACTCTCTTCAGGTCCAAACAAAATTTTGGGCTAGCGCTAAAACTGCCCTCTCTGCTCTACGCCAACTCCAGAATAACCAAAAATTCGATTCTGTGCAATTCCAAAGATCCGGCAATATCGAAGCACATAATAAGTGGCCGTAGTGATTCAAATGATCTACAAGCCCGCGTAGACTTCCACAAAAAGTTCCTTAGGAATCAGCCAGAATGGCACTGGTCTGGGGTATGGCAGTACAACCACGAGCGACGTGGACTTGAAGAAGTCTCTTTTGCGGGGAGATTACGACAGCAACAGTATGGCTCATGCTATTGGCCTTCAATGCCAGAATGATTGGACAACAATTGGGGACTTTTGCATTCCGCCTCCAATGCACTGGAAGGTAATGCTCTATGACTGGACGCCAGAGATGCTGAAATTTTATTTGAATGCCTTTCAGCATACACTTCCAGACCCCAGTAACCTCGCTCGTTGGAGCTTTGCCAAGGATAGTTCTTGTCCCCTCTGTAGCAATACCCCTTGCACAGCTAGACACATTCTAGCTGGCTGCAAGGTGGCCTTAGATCAAGGACGGTACACTTACCGCCATGACAAAGTTCTCGCTGTTATTCGCGAGGTAATTAGTCTCTCAGTGGCTCGTGCCAACAAGGGTTTGACAGTATCCTCCAAACCCCCAATACAGTTTGTGCGGGATGGCTCTAAAGGCAAAAAACATTTAACTACAAAACCTTTCTCAATAATCGAGAAAGCTACAGATTGGACTCTGGAGGTTGATTCGGTCTCTAAGCAGTATAAATTCCCTGAAAGTCTCGGATGCACAGCCCTCCGTCCAGATATAACTCTTTACTCTCTATCTCGGAAGGTGGCCCTTATTGTAGAATTAACTGTTCCATGGGAATCAAATATCCCAAAAGACCACGAGTACAAATTAAATAAATACCATGATCTTGCAAATGCCGTAACCCGGAACGGCTTCACTGTTCACCTTCACGCGGTGGAAGTTGGCGCTCGTGGCCTGCCAGCTAAATCTCTATTTCACCTCTTTAAAGATCTTGGCCTTTCCAGGAAAATAATCAACTCTTTCTTAGAAAAATTATCTAAAACTGCGATTTGCGCATCTCAAATTCTATGGCTTCGAAGGGGGAGTGAATGGGTGGTAAGGTGAACGCTCACATGTGGCAAGACAGCTGTCCTAAACCTACCACAGCCGGTTCGTAAGTTCGGAATCCACTGCTCACCCCCCAGAAGTGTAAAAAAATAGTATTATGATGGGCCCGACTCTGGTCGGTGAATTCCATGGCAGCTCCGTTTGTATTTATTTTATTATAAATTCTATGCCTACAAGAGTGAAAGGCACAAGGACACACTAACAGCAACTAAAGCAAAAGGAGGAAACACTAACAATCTACAACTACCAGTACTGTTTTTGTATGTTTATGTCCAATAAAGCACTTTTCGAAGAAAAATACTCTTTGTTCCAATTAATTTGCACGGTACTGTAGTCAAGCATTTCAATGTGGCTGACCTACCCAGTAGCTCTCAAATAAACACTATGGTTGGCTGTAAGACTGCCCTAGTGTAATAATCCCGCCTTTTTACAAATAGTATTTTGTTCAATAAAGAGTTTATTATTATTACTTAATCTCAGTGAAGGTTATATTCAATCTTATACATTTTGCAGAACTTACCATCAGACATTAGTCTCCTGAATAGATTTTTCAACGATTGACACATTTCTCTGTACTGCGGAATCATCCCTTGTTTCACCTGAAAAATAAAATAATTAAAAATGAGGCTGCATATAACCTCTCACCCTTGACTTCAGCCGGACCATTACGAATACCTTTTGTCTGGCCGCTCTTCGTTCGCGTAGAGTTTCAATTAGCTGATTGATGTCCTTGTATCTCATTACGCAATCGAATATAGATCTTGGCACAGGCTCTTGAAGACTTTCCAGAACTAACGCTGGACGCTCCACCTACCAAAAGAAAAAGCAAAAAAAAAATTTTAATAAAAGGAAAAATTTCAACTTACAAAAAAGCGTATTGAGCGCTTTTTAAAAAGAAGAGATTTTTCGAGAGAGCTCTCTTTTGTTTTGAAACATTTGACGACAAGTTAAATAACGTACTATTACGACATTTCGGGATGAAGCCGATTATCGAGGTCACCCGCGGAACAAGCCGCCGGGCACTTTACGCAAGATCGGAACCGCTAGCCCGCATCAATAGCATGATCGACAGTATTTTTTTATTAGTTTCATTTATTTTTGGAAAAAATTCTAAATTTTGATATTTACCTCTCCTACAGGCAATGCTTTAGTTCGTAAGGAGACACTACGACTTTGCGGCAACCACCCCCCCCTTTTACAGAGCCTTCACGGAATAAAGAGCCAACAAATCAAAGGAATCTTACACCAAAATACATGGCTTTCATTATTGTTCCACTGATACTGCCCTGCCGGTTCACAGCCCTGCCAAAAAAGATTTTTAACCCCTGAGGTGCCAAAAAAGGCCGATTGGCGTTTTGCAGTGGTTGACAGATCTGCACAGCCATTACGGGTGACCTCCATATATATTATATAAATACATAATATACATGAGTAACAAGATTATATATTAGGTAATAAGAGAGAATTCACGAGAAAATGATATTATTAGTATTTATATACAAAATTGACCAAAAAACGGCGGCGCCATTGTTGCGAGCGGAGGCTGGCTTCCGAAAGGTTAATCGGATTAATTTGTTATAAAAACACTAAATATAAATAAAATACAATACAAACGGAGCTGCCATGGAATTCACCGACCGAAGTCGGGCCCATCATATAGTGTTATTTCTGGGGGGTGAGCAGTGGATTCCGGACTAACGACCGACTAAGGTAGGTTTAGGACAGCTGTCTTGCCACATGTGAGCGTTCACCTTACCACCCATTCACTCCCCCTTCGAAGCCATAGAATTTGAGATGCGGAAATTGCGGTTTTAGATAATTTTTCTAAGAACGAGTTGATTATATAAATATACGAAACTCGCCTTCTTTACCATCGTTTAAGACTCACCTTAAGGATTACTACCTTTCTAAGACGTAACCAGTTCTTCCCTTTCTCTCCTCTTCCTCTCCCAATTTCCTCTCCTCGGGCATTATTAGTTTTAAATTCTTCCACTTGTCTTTATGTTATGTAATAATCTTTATTTTCACAATGCGCGCATGTACCACTATGTTTAGGTTAGTTGTAAGACATTGCCATGTGGCAATAAGCTCGCCTTTTTGTATACTCATTAAGTGCAAATAAAGAGTTATTATTATTATTATTATTATTTTCCTGGAGAGACCAAGATCTTTAAAAAGGTGAAACAGAGATTTAGCTGGCAGGCCACGAGCGCCAACTTCCACCGCGTGAAGGTTAACAGCGAAGCCGTTCCTGGTGACGGCATTTGCAAGATCATGGTATTTATTTAAGTTGTACTCGTGGTCTTTTGGGATATTTGATTCCCATGGAACAGTTAATTCTACGATAAGGGCCGTCTTCGGAGATAGAGAGTAAAGAGTTATATCTGGACGCAGGCCTGTGCATCCGAGACTTTCAGGGAATTTATACTGCTTAGAGACCGAATCGACCTCCAGAATCCAATCTGAAGCTTTCTCGATTATTGAGAAAGGTTTTGTAGTGAAATGTTTTTTGCCTTTAGAGCCATCCCGCACAAACTGTATTGGGGGTTTGGAGGGTACTGTCAAACCCTTGTTGGCACGAGCCACTGAGAGGCTTATTACCTCGCGAATAACTTGTATTCGACTAATATATATGTAATTATACTTGCTTCATTGTTTAATGTAATCTGTTCTACAAATAAAACTTCTTCTTCTTCTTCTATAAGTATGTAAAAATAGTAAAAATAAATTCTTGCTTTCAGCTCGATGGCATAGCACTCTAGCTTTATCGACCGATGCCAAGAGTGAGGCATAGCGGAATAGCGGAGGAACTTTAGCTTAAAACCTAACTAGGTCACAAATGACTATGCATTTGTCAGTACTTATCTCCATCAGTAACAATTTTGTGGTTGATTCTTGAATTGTATCCAAGATTTCTGATCTAGGTTACACAGAAAATGGCAAAATATTAAGATTATTTAAGATACTAACCTGCGTTAGTTTATATTTGAGATGCGGCCAGACCAGAGGAAGAATCTTGCAGTGCACATCGATTGGATTGAGAATAGTGGCTACAGTGGAAATCAAGCCTACCACCTCGTGCCGGATCTAAAACAAAAATATACATTAATATTATGTCATGTAAATTTTTGGATTTAAAGAACTTCTCCGATAGGTTTTTGAACTGGCTCACATTCACTGATTTTGTTCCCTGCGGTAGGTTATTCCAATTTTTAACTTGATTTGAGATAAAATGTATGTGAAACGCTGTCTTGGCCAATTTCGAAGAATGACCACAAAGATTGGAATTAGCACTAAGGTGGATGTATGCATGTATGCTCATATTTCATATGCCTCGATTCCCTCGGGATTGTGTTGAAACCTCTCCGCATTCCTTCCAGCGACTGAATATCCTAGACAAAACACTGTTTTCAAATTTGGAAGCCATATTCTAACAGCCTGATGTCTATCTTGTAGTGTCAGTAGCGGCAGCGGTGTGCACCCTGTCCGCAGAACAACGGATTGACAGTTCTTTCAGTCTACCCTAGACAACGGCGGCTGCAACGTCGCCAATACGTCGGGTGCTTCAAATTTCACGCGGTAAAATCGTTTCTATCCTATTTATAATTGCGTTTAGTTGCGTTCAATACGAAACTATCTGCCTACCTGCATTATGGATAGCAATATTTACAGGGAAACGAGCGGAACTCATATGAATACGATGCAACAATCACCTCTATGTTGCAAAAGAGGGGATTCGCGCTTGTGGACTCCTTTCTGCGGTTAAAAAAATAGAAAAATAATAAAATAAAAAATAATAATAATAATAATAATGATTATAAATTAAAATAGAAATAATTAAAAAATATATATATTTTAGATCTTTCCTGACACAACCGTGGCACTCTAGTGTGACTCCCGAAGTGAGCTCGCCTTAACACAGGGGTGCCTAGCAAGGCGGGCTCGGCTGCTCTTTGCTTAGCATAATAGAAAGATTATCATTTGCGTTTAACGTATGCGCTATGTAACCTGGGCTCAGACAGATGTATCATGCGTATATAACTTTAAAAGCATACGACGGCATTGTATAAATTGTCATTTTATTTTCTGTTGTGCTCATTTTCAATTTGAATGTATATGTATATGTAAATAAATAAAAATAAAAAAATAAATGTCAAATTACCGTGATAGTCTTCGATTTCATATCAGACTACAAACTTCACGCGGTAAATTCGATTTATCCTATTTTTAACGTCAAACAATCTTGATAGTCTTGAATTTTGTATTCTAAACACTTCTTTTTTTTTTGTAATTCTGTATACAAAAAAATGATATTACACATTCTAAAAGTTAAAAATATGATTTAACCATTACTTACCCACATATTGGGATGTGCTAGGTAGCAAACGCTCTCCGCTACCATTTCAGCTAGCGCTAGCTTACTGAGCAGACCTAATTCTGCCAAGGACGCTGCTGCTAGCAGTGCCTTAGCTATTATAAATTCCGACGGATCCGTCAGTCCCTAGAAATAGAAATAAATACAAATGGTGCTGCCGTGCTAATGTGTCGAAATAAATGCAAACGAGAGCTGGTTTGTTTCGATTACTTGTCTTTAGCCTCCTTGCCATTCGCAGTGTTCAATTAAACATATACAGTGTTATTAGTAAAGTCAGACTATTTCCTATTCCGCGCGTAATCCTCGGAATACACGAAAGTGCCATTAGTAAACCTGGAATAGCACTATTCCGTCACTATTACTACTAGACTATCTCCTGTCAGTGCAGGAATAGCGGTGAACGGTTGCGATTTGTGCGACAAACCAGCGATTTGTTCAGATTTTGCGATCGTCATTCGTGATATTCCGTGGGAAAATGTATAAAGTGAATTATGTTCGTAACTTCGAGGATATGTGGCGACATTTGCGCGTTTTAAGGCTCCGAAAGCTGAAATTTTACAAAAGGCGCTTCGACCCATATGTCAAATTGCCGGATTCGGAATTTTGCAAAAAGTATCCTTTCTCGAAGGTGAATATGATAAAAATTGTGAATATGGTACGTCCTGAGCTTCGAGACAAAAGAAAAAGGTGAATATGTAAAGCCAGAGCTGTAAGTCGCCGCGGCAATCAGTTGGGGTAGTAGTAAGGTTAGTTTCTCTGCACTTTGTTTCTTTCCATGTGTTTATTTATAGTTTATAGTAATATATTATTACGTTTTACTTTCAGATTCAAGCTGATTGCGCAGACCTCTATGGATTCAGTCAGCCTTTTATGAGCTTGATTTAGAGGAGGGTGACCGAGGCCTTGGCTTTGAAGCATCAACACTTCATACAAATGCCACTGACTATCGACTCAAGAGGAGGCTATGATGGAATTCAGTCGATTAAGAGGGAGGCTATCGACTGTACCCATATTCACGTCCCAAGAGTTGGCGGAGAAGCTGGACAACACTATGTCAATCGAAGAAACTATTCCTCGATCAATAAGGTTATGGCTGCCCTTAATTTTAAATAAAATTTGAATAAGTGCATAAATATTCTTTTATTTTACTCATTAAAACCAAGCAGCCAACGCAACAGAGGTATTGCGAATTGAGGTTATGTCGCAATTCGAATGACAGCTGAGACCTGGGTCTAACAAAGTTAACAACATAACGAACCGAATATGTCAGTGTTACTATATGTAAAAAATGTATTCACGTTATTTCGCCGGCTAACTAGTCTAGGTTTAAAGCTGGTATATTAATACCATTGCTTTATTACCCGAATTAGAATTAGATAATACGCGGACTTAGTATTCCGAGGATAGTCTGCGGATTAAGGAGATCTATTTAATAACACCGATATTGCATAGAAAGCGAAGGGCGTCCAGTAGGAAGCTTTCAAGGTTTCCTTACTCCATCGAGGTGGACGGAGACAGAAGCCAATTCATCCACCACCCGGACAGTTATAACGACTATGGTCATCTTTTCTACCCAAGCTAAATACGATTTAAAAAAAATCAGAGGCTTCTATTCCTATCCAGTTATGCATTCACAATATTTTTACATTTCTACATATCGTCGATCTATATGTAAGACCTATTAAGCACCAAAAAAATCGAATTTGCGTTTTTAATTGTTATTGGTGTATAACCACGCTTCGTATCATTCTGTCCGTATCCCGAGGGCTCAAACTGTTTAGTTTTCTTGCAATTCTCATTGCAGTGGCATCTCGTAGGCATGAGTTGATGTTTTTATCTGGAGATACTTCTTACGTACTTAGTAGTAATTCCTCGCAAACCACTTAACTCTTTGACAGTTTTAATCATCAGTACAGTAAATATAATTTTTTTAATTTTGTACCATTTACGCAATTAAAAATAACAAACCAAGAACGAGGTTAATCAGTTTTTTAATACGCTTTAAGTTTGCTTGTTGGAATGTATAAAGTCTCACATATAGAGCGATGATATATACATTTTTACAAGACTGCCAAATAAAAAAAGGGGCTTAATGTGTTCAGAGTTCATCTATGTATGTTTTCCATTTCTTTATTACACTATAAATTCTAAACTCTTAAAGCGATTTAGAAGTGTGTGGTATTGTTAGAATCGTTATGTCATCTCAGGTGTCATAACTAAACTTTTAAAATACCAAGGAAGTAGTTGGCAAAATGTCAATAAACTAACATACATGAAATGAAAGGTCTGTTTGAGTACATTTTGAAAATATACATGTATCTATATGGATAAATACATAAACCACAAATATTTCATAAAAAAACCATAATATAAATAATTATAAATACTCACTTTATGTAACAACAGTCGTGTTTTTTTCATCTTTTTAATATATTTACTTTTTACAATTTATTGACATCATTTTTCAAGTGATACAGAGAGAGCCTGGTGCGGTGGCTCGGACACACCCATTAGGAAGAGACAATACAAGCAAAATTAAAAATTTGCACTGGTGTCTAAACACTGGCACAGCGCGGCGGGCAGCATGCACTTCTGAACACAGAGACCGAGCACACAGAGACTCAGCCCGGTGGCATAGTGGTTAAGTCGCCTGATCTTACATTGTAAGGTCCCGGGTTCGATCCCCAACTGGGTCACCATTTTCCGTTGGGATAAAATTAACGGAATTGCATTTTCAATTCTGTCGATCGAATGCAATAACAAGACACACACTTACACACATGTTACACGCACACAACATAGTAGTGTTGGTTGTAAGAGTTATATGACAATAAATCCGCCCATTGTGATTTCACAATAAAGAGTAGAAACAAATACCTTCCTCCTCCTTTTTACTCTGATTATTATTTGATTCTTTCCAAATTCGACTCCTTGATTATTATTATTATTATTGATTTATTTATTTGCGAGATCATTCAATGGATTTGCCTTTCTATTATTTTCTCTTTTTTATTTATAGATTTATACTCTTTTTTTTTTTTGGATTTGGTATTTCTATTTTTGATATTTCTTAATGCTCTTTTTAATATTTAGACAATGTAATGGTTGATTTTGTATAGCTTATTGACTTTTAGATTTCTAACGAGATTTAATTTTATTTTTGCCAGATATATATGTTTAAAATATGAATATTATAAAAAATGTATTTATTAATTGTAAGTTCTATACCCTCGCCGGTTTTTTTTGGAATAAATAAACTTTGAACTTTGAATGGCTATAATACTAGCATTTAGCGGGGGAGGAGGGTAGAGATGGAAAATATAGAAGAGCAATGACCAGTGCTCTTAATCACCACTCGACAACTTGATAACATCAACCCAATTAGCTATTTAATTTTTATATGCTTAGAACCTTATTGCGTACGCTGTCGAATGATCACAATTGTATACCTGCTGTAATAAAGGCATCAGTATGCCAGCCGCATGTCTGCCAGTGGCCGCGGCGGCCCCCACGATGCAATCGTAGAAGCAAGCCCTCAGCGCAGTGCAATCCACTGGCGAAACCACGCCCAGACCGGCACCGTAGATCCCACTGCTGCCGCCGCCATTCAGGAATGTCACCACGTGGGATACTATCACATCGTAAGCTAAAAAAGATTTATTTATATTTATATACAGGATACAGGGTGAGTTTTCATTAACCGACATCCTTCAAGGGGATGAATCAGTATGAGCACATGAACAAATTTGATAAAATTTTTGAGTAAAACTTTTTTTTTTTAAATATTTTCTCCAGTTATGACCCAGAAAGACCTCGGCATCACTATCTCCTGGGACCTCAAATGGGAAACCCACATAATGAAATAGTTAAGAGAGCAAACTCACTTCTATATTTAATAAGAAAAGCTTTTTCCACTATCACCAGTGAACTTTTCCTCAAGCTCTATAAAACCTACATTCGCCCGCTACTCGAATACTCCTACCAGGTATGGAATCCTTACTTTCGGAAGGATATAGAGCACCTGGAAAGAGTTCAGAGAAGAGCAACAAAGTTGGTGCTATCGCTGAGGAACAAACCATACGAAGTACGTCTGAAATAACTTCGCCTGACAACATTACAGGAACGTAGGCAGCGAAGAGAATTAATAGAAAGCTACAAAATGCTTCACGGTTATTACAGTGTGCCCAACCTCGAGAGCATGTATACCCTGAACACCAATAAGCAACTGCGTGGACACTCGAATGAAGCTAAATAAGACAATTGCAGCATCGAACCCCAGGAAATATTTTTTGAAAAATCGTGTAGTGGATGCTTGGAATGCGTTGCCAGAGGATGTGATCAGTGCTATCTCTGTCAATAGCTTTAAAAACAAATTTCAAATTTTAAATTATTTATTGAGTTCAAATTATGAGTATTTTCAATATACAAAAGTCTTAACGTAACTAGGCTGCCGCCTGTTCCAAGGTAGACAATTTATTTTAGTTATCCTAAGAAATCTATAATATTATATTTATATAAATTGTCAATATTATTTTATTTTAAAACATAATAAAAATTAATATATATATTTATATATGTATTAAATAATATGTATTAATAATATACAAAATAAATTCACAAAAATTAAAATAAAATTACATTTAGAAATCATCAATTTATATTACTACATATACTATTATGTTTTTATTATAAAGATTATAGAGATTCAATTATTTAATAATGTTTTCAATATCTGCATATGTACAATTTAAGAGGTAGGCACTCAAAATATTTTTAAATTTATATGATATTTTAATGTCTTTAATGTTAGGTGGTAGGCAATTATAAAATTTGGGGGCAAGATAAGAGAAACTGGATTGGCCAAAAGCGGATCTCCTGAGTGGTACTGCAAAATTTGTTTTTGTCGATCTTCTTGTTACACGAGATTGCTGGCTTTTTTTCTGTTCTCCTAACTCACTCTGGAATTTAGTGAGAGTTACCAGCACAAACATTTTTCTCACACTCAACACTCTATACTCTCGGAAAAGGTCATCGGAAGAATATGTTTGGGGTTTTTTATTGATCACCCTCAGTATAGACATTTTTCTTAGTGCAAAACAGTCACAAGTTTAAAAACAAGTGCATGTGATGTACACGCATCAGCCTTAAGCTGCTAGTGTGTAATATAATAATAATAAATAATAATAATATTTCAAGTCCCACAATTATTTATCAAAAGTTGCTTACTTGCTCGTACTGATGTCAAGGATGCCGTTTAATTAAAACTCACTCTGTATATTACTATCTATACTTCGCGGTTTCACCCGCTGTATATTTTAAAAGAGTACTTCGGCATAGAAAATATTTGAAGTCATATTTTTGTGTGGTATTAGTATACCACTAGTTTTCGACACAACCTGGTCTAGATAAGGCATGCTTTAGTTGGGCTCTTAGCGGTAATGCTCGGTTATTATCAGGCGGCCGCCCCTGGCCCCCGATCCACCGCGTCGCTTCGCCCGCCCGCGCTAATACTTCGTTTTTGCTTAGCGCTTCTTTTTGCTCGGATCGTTAAGAATTAAGCTATCAAATGCAAAAACATTTTTTTCAATCCGACTGGTAGTTCCAGAGATTAGCGCGTTTAAACAAACAAACAACGCGCTTGGAGAGTATTATATCCAACAATTCCTCGAACAAAATGGGATGGGAAGTAAATATTTTTTTTTTTTTTTTTTTTTTTGTTCCTGGTTTATCGGCAATCAGTCGAAGGACTATGAGTCGATGTGGTGACATAGCTTAATCTCTTGCAGAATGTGCTCCCCAGCGAGAGCATCCACTCATCCTTAAGGCCTAGAGCTACTGTCTGTCTTGCAGCTCTAGGATGTTGTGTCGCTTCAGTCGTTTTGCGTAGTTCTGTGTCATCAGCTGGCGTGCTAATTTGTTAGGATGATTAATTAGCCGCTGCTTATATCTCTCTGATGTGTTTCGTATTTCCTCCTTTACTGTGCTCACAGACAGGTTTTGATGTAGTTCATTGTTGGTAATATACCACGGTACATTTGCTATTGATCTCAAGATCTTGTTCTGTAGTCTCTGTATGACATTAATATTTGAGTCGCTAGCGCTGCCCCAGAGTTGGATACCGTACGTCCATATCGGTCTTAGAATGGCCTTGTATATTAGGAGTTTGTTGTCCAATGATAGCCTGGAGTTTCTCCCTAACATCCAGTAGAGTTTTTTATGTCGGGTTGCAATCTCGTCTCTTTTTATTTTTATATGGTCTTTCCATGTCATGCGTCGATCAAGGTGCAGTCCCAGGTATCTTACGCAATCTCTGTGCGGCAGTATACTATCTCCAAGTTTGACCGGTGGACAGTTTCCTTGGCGGAGGGTAAAGGTTACATGGACTGATTTGGCGGCGCTAGCCCTGATTCTCCATTTCTGCAGCCAGTTGTGTAATACTTGGAGTCCCATTTGAAGTGCATCTGATGCTTTCTTTGGGTCTTTATGGCATTCTAATACGGCAGTGTCATCAGCAAAGGTCGCCGTAGTAACGCCAGTTGTAGTCGGTAAATCGGCTGTGTACAGTGTGTACAGGGCAGGCCCCAGGACAGATCCCTGTGGCACCCCGGCCCTTATGTCATATAATTGTGAAGTATCTCCACCTTCTTTAACATAGAATGTTCTATCTGTGAGATATGATTCCAGGATACAGAAGAAACTGTGCGGAAGATTTAATTTGATTTTGTACAGCAGGCCTTTGTGCCACACCTTGTCGAATGCTTGTTGTGTGTCCAGAAAGGCTGTCGAGCAGTATTCTTTGCCTTCTAAGGATTTTCTTACAGTGGCACAGACTCTATGCACCTGTTCAACCGTTCCATGCTTTCTCCTGAAGCCGAACTGGTGGTCTGGAATTATTCCCCGTTCTTGTAAAGATGGCCAAAGTCTGCTTAGTAACACCTTTTCAAGCATCTTAGATAATACTGGCAGGAAGCTGATGGGTCTATAGGATGTTTTTTCGTGTGGAGGTTTTCCATATTTGTGGATCATTATGATCTGGGAGACCTTCCATAAGCTTGGGAAGTGCTGTAGTCTGAGAATCGCATTAAATAAGGAAGTCACAAATGGGAAGTAAATATGAATAAATATTGTATTATCTGTAATACTGTAATTGCATATATCTTTAAAAAAATCTTTCCCCTGAGCTTTTCCTAAAGATTTATAAAACATATGTCCGACCTATGCTGGAGTATGCATACCAGATCTGGAATCCCTACTTCAAGAAGGATATTGACCTGCTGGAACGAGTACAACGTAGAGCTACAAAAATGCCAAATGCGCTGAGAAATAAAAGCTACGAAACCCGGCTGGATGAGCTTGGCCTGAGCACTCTACAAGAGCGAAGGGAACGGGGAGATCTCATTGAGACTTTTAAGATTCTGAACGCCTTCTACAGCGTTCCCAGGCTGCAAGATATGTTCTCCCTTGCTAATACTACAAACCTGAGAGGACACTCTAAAAAGCTGTACCACAATAAGTTCAAGCAGAACCCTCGCCGGCACTTTCTCACCAATAGAGTGGTAGAATCTTGGAACAATCTACCCAGTGAAGTTGTAAATGCTGTCTCCATAAATGCTTTCAAGAACAAACTGGACGATCATATAAAACATAAAACAAAAACAATAACAAAAACTGTTACTAAAAAATAAGTGTTGTGATATAGGCGCATCAGCTAAAGCTGCTAGCCTATTATTAATAATAATAATAATAATAATAATAATACGCTCCAAAGTTTTTTACAAGGGTTAGAGTTAAGAGGATTTGATATCATTAAGTTTATTTTATTATTATTTATTTCTGGACAGGCAGCTCTGCTGATACGTCCAGATCAGATCTTGTAAAGCTAAACAATATTAACAATATAATATAAACAATATTTTATTACGTTTTCTGTACAATATTATTAATAATAAAATAGACAGTCCCTATTCTGTTGGCAGAATCTCCTACCGAATCCCCAACAATAAGACCAGGGCTCGAGATTTATTTTATCTACCGAGAGTCAATACCAATTATGGTCAAAATATGTATTTTTATAGAGCACTTCGATCATATAACCTCAACTTTCAATGTGTGGATATTTTTAATTTATCTTCAAATACTTGCTTCGAAGAAATTAGAAATACGATAAACAGCCTTCGGGTTTGATTGGTATTTCTTCGTCCGTTGGGTACGTAGGCTGTGGCAATCACCACTACACTATAACAATGCTTTCTAGTCAGTATAATATTCTCTATAAAAGTTCATATGTATATTAACATTATAAATACATTGTGATGTATATTATATATATATATATATATATATATATATATATATTTATATTAACTATATATTTACATTTTATTATTACCGTATCGTATTATTTATATTAATTTATTGTTTGTGCTTGTGTATGTATGTATATATGTATATACGTTATATATCATCATATATCATACATCTACATAACTCATAATATGGCTTATCTTACTTACTTACTTAGCTTACCCTATCCCTTTCCCCTTACTTGAACCTGCATTTGTATCATTGCTCATTGCGCTGTAACAATAGATTTAATTTAATTGTGAAAACTTTTAATTGGCCTTAGATGAATATATTATGTGTTAGTATTAAGTATAAAACGCTGTAAGTTTTCTGAAAAATAAAAATAAATAAATAAAATAAATATTAAAAAGATTTTAGGTACAAATCGAGTCTGTTTTTAAATTGATTGACAGCTTGCACTAATCACTTCAAATGGTAGTTTATTCCACATGTCCACCACTCTATTTGGCAGAACGTTCTTAAGAGGATTGGATTTAAATTTTGTACAGTTGAGTTTTTTGTTGTGACCTCGAAGATTTGTGTTGACGTTGAATTTGTAAATATTCTTCAGTGCAGGTACATCGTAATAATTTATTTTTATTTTTATTTTATTAATTTACAATAACTTCATATAATATGTCATATAAACACCATTTACATAATATGGTTGAGTTGGGAGAGATTGAGCACATCCTATGGTGAAAATGTTTATCCGCATTCCTAACTAGGTCAGAGACCCGTATCTAGGGATGCTAATTTTTGTTTAATTGTATCGACGAGCTGACTCTTTTGATATTATGAACTTAAGTTGCATTGCATAATACATAAGAATATATACATATATACATACGCATACATACACACATACATAAATATATATATATACATACCTACACATATATATACATAGCAAATAATACACGAGATTTGATATTAGTTAGTAATATATAATTTAATAAAACAACTTAAATTATTAGCGAGAGCAATTGAGACTCCGCATACATTGGACCCCTTTCAAGCAGGTACTTCTTTATAAGTATTTTGAATGAATTTAAGTTGTTTGCATTCTTAAAACTCTCATTTAAATTATTATAAAATCTCGGCGCAAGGAAGTAAAAATGCCTTTGGGCAAATGAGGACTTTACAATCGGAATATTATAATTCGACCCAGTAGCTTGCCTTGTGTTTATAGTTTGTTGGCTTCTTGTCTGCTGATCCTTGATTCTGTGAAACTCAATTAGTAATTGTTTTATGAATAATTGCCTCACATCAAGTACTCCATATTCTGTAAAGAGTTTCGCTGAGGGGTATCTAGGGGTTTTTTTATTGATGACCTTCAGAATCAGCTTCTGCGCATTGATCAAAGGAAGGAGCACTTGTGTGGTGCAACCACCCCATGCGATTGTGTATGGGGTGGTTGCACCACACAAGGTTGCAAACACAATAATGTGTTTTATATGTCTCGATCAGGTCCCCTCTTTGTCTTCTTTGTTTGAGTGTAGTAATTCCAAGTAATTTCAAGCGATCTTCATAATTCCTATTCTTCAGGCCCACAAAACTGCCCATTTTTGCCGACAAAAGATTGGATTCTTTTTGAACAAGGTAGAACTACATACCAACAAAAATAGTGACTTACCTTTCTGTTTCCCAAAGAATACACAAAGCTTTGTTATACCACTCTCCACCAGAGTTCTTCTCACTAATGCTTGCGAGTCAGTCAGAAGCGATGAAACAGTTTGACGAACCTTAGGAATAGCATAAAATAGTATTTTTAGATGAGAACCTTCTACAAAACCATACACCGCAAAGATAGCAAGCGAGCAAGTGTAAGAGTATTGAATTAAAAAAAAAAAATCACAATTAAATTTTTCACAGACCATTTAATTAATTTTTTACAATAATATTCATATTATTTATACAAGAAAAGGTCATACTAATGTGATTTAAGAGTCAGAGAGAATAATATATTATAAAATGCAAATTCTATGTAGAATAATCAAAAATATATATTTTATTTTCAATCCAGCAATATGCCTTCGTATTTTTTTTTAAATGAATAGATGTATAATAAATTATATGAAAATTAGAATGTCAGCTATCATAATACCATTATGCTTAAAACTTTACGCATTTCATTAATCATCAACATGGAAAATAAACTCAGAATTTTCAAACTCCCTTATACCATAAATTGGGTTTCTGGCCCTATCATAATATTATTATTACACTTCTGTGGGTACAGCACACAAACATTTACTTATTTATTTATTTAAGAATTAATTACTATAGAACATTGATTTGCTTACAAAAATAACAGGAACCGAATGGCAAAACCTTAACCTTTTGCTTATTTAATTCTGTCACCCAACTGGGACTAGCCCGTTCTAGGGTGGACAGGACTCTAATATTACAATCAAGGTTGCTTGATTGCTTGATTGCTTACAGATGTACAAGTTTTAGTAAAAAGCTAATAACACTAAATTGCCCTAAAATTTGGTCTTCAAAAAAAAAAGTAAAAAAAAAATAATAATAATAAAACATAAAGATAATATAATAAATAAAATGCAATTACATTATATAATCGCCAATAATATAAAATTCGATTAAATAATATAAATAAAATTATATGTGAGAAAAGAACGAAACAGTCATTAATATTTAATATATGTTAACCCCTCACGTTGCGAGGTAAAAACACCTATCACTTTTGCGCGCGACATATTCGCGCGCAAAAAATCGACGCGAGTCAACGGCCTTGAGAAAAACGATCATAACTTATAAACCACTAAACGGAATAAAAAAAGATAAAGAGAAAAATGATCGCATTGAAATTTGACATATAAAACATTATAACCTTATCTCGTAAAACAATTAAGATAATAATGAATAAATATTACAAAATTGGCAAACTGAAAAAAACTCGCCTATAAAATCATTTCGATTTTTTTGTAAATACAGTTTTTGTAAATATCAAAAATTGTAAATACAGTTATGTTCTTTATTAAATGCTTTACCAAAACGATATTTTTTTTTTACTTATTTGCATACAAAAATACGGAAAAAATATTTATTTATTCAGCCAAGAAAATTTTTATTTATTCTCGTAAAAAAAAATTTTTTTAATTTTTAATTTGTGACTACTTATGGTATTTTTTTATATGAAATTCTTTCAAAATAACTTTATTACTACATCACTTCTTCTTATAAATCACACCAGAACTTTGACCTTTGTCTGATATTATAGAAAAATCTAAAGTTTTGAGAGTTTCCGCGTTCGAACCTAATAATAAACTTTGAATGCCCATAATATAAAATTCGTTAGATTTTTTCAATTATATTGTCTTATCATAGACTTATTATATGTCTAATAACTAATTACTATACTCCAAAGAGTCACATTTCATCGAAAAACTATGGAAAATCGCACTTTTTTCTCTCATAGTAATTATCAAAACAAGTTTCATTTTCGCGAGCCATATTAGAAAAACAACATATAATGTTCAAAATACGCCTAATTATGTGATAACTTAGGATGTAAATGAAGCAATACCTATTTTATTAGTAAATTAAAGCGACATTACGTCATGTTTCGCGATATATAGGGATATTACACAAACATTACAAAATAAAAACGGCCATTTTTTCACATTGTTGGCCATTGTTGACAAAGTGTTTTCTTCGAAAATTCGTGAAAAACAGCAAATTGATTGTGGAAATTGAATAATCCTAATGGCTAAACTACTTAAAAAGGGAAATTACTTACTTTTATCCGGTATACACTGCACTTATATCCACAAAACACTTCACAAAACAAACACTTCGCGGAACCTATACGCCGCCGCGGGGGGGCCGATCGACACTGCTGTTTTGACGTCTAATGCTGAGTTTTTAAATCGGCGGTCGATGTTATCGTCGTTGGCCGGCGAATGAAAGATTATTTGGCCATGTCGTCCCGCGGTCAGAAAGCATTAAAGTACGACGATTCGAATCGTAAATTGCATTTTTCGCAGCGGCGAGCGCGATATCCAAAATCGGATGTTACGGATTGTTAGGCGGCCGCCATACATGTCCCCAAATGGATGTTACGTGCTTGAGGGGTTAAGTAATAAAGGATTTAATATGAAAATATCTAGTCAAAAAAAGTACAATTCATTGTCAAAATAATATATAACAACAAAGTCAAATAATTTTTGGTACTTAGTTCAATGTTAAAATATATTCAACATACATGTTTCAAAATATGTTTAAATTTGTGCACCTAAGTTTTATTAAACTATTATTTCTAACATTTGATATATGGTTAGTCTGTCATGATTCGATAACCTATAACTGCAACGTTAGTATGTAACGCCAGGTTAGACCTGATTATACCTAATCGTGGAATAACCACGAACAGAAATCGAGTGCAGGAAGGATAAATTAATGCCAAAGCAAATACACATCAAAAAACTAAATTTCAAAAAATATTGGACGCCACAGCTTTTTATAGGTTAAAGCTGAAACTAAAAAAAAACCAGAACTCGATACAAAAAAATTAAGCACAAGATTTAACAGGGTGGGTAAGTCTCACAGGTTTGTCACTGGTTTAGCCCGTAGGTAGCAATTCTTCCTTCAGCTGTAAAAAAAAAGAAATGAGAACACGTTGCTTCTTTTCAGAGTTCTTTAATCCGCTTCTCCGCGGGCACAGCAAAACGAAGAAGGTGCAAGGCACACGATGTATAAATCACTTCACAGCACAGCAGTATATGGATATCTTCTAAAAGTTGACAGTAGGTAGGTCCGGAATTTGAATCTCCGATCTCCAAAAAAAAATGCTCCGAGAAGCAGGCCGCCACGCTACGGCAGTTGAGGCTTTGCAGGTGGATTAAAGATAATTCGTATAAAAATAATAGAGGTGCTCGCCCGCCCGTCTGAAGCCAAGGAGAAAAAAAGCCGGTTAGAAGTCGATACGCCGCCATGTGCTAACCGCAAAAAAATTGACAATAATCGCTTACCAGAAAAGAACTACATGAATTGAAAAACTGCGCCGCGCTATACTCGTCGGCAGCGACGCCGATCCTCAGCCCCTCTTACGCCTGCGCTTCCAAACTCCAAAACCACAAAAGAATGCCATTTTTGATAGGCGCAAAACTGTACGACCCCGAAAGAACAGTGATGTCACCTTTTGACGTTTCCGGCTGAACCAAAGAGAATAGAGACGTCATTGCCGTAACCGTAGCGTTCGACACCTTCTTAAACGTCCGAAAACGGTTTTTACGACTTTTACAGTCGACTTTTAAGTCAAGTTGTGACTTAATTACGACGTTACGAAAATGAAGCAGAAAACTTCGGAAAAATAGTACAGACGCCAGAAAACGTGTGCAAATGACACCGAAACATGTAATTACATGGATCTGCACACGGAAAAGCATGAATCGCGAAAGAAATGTCATGAAAAAAGCAGTTTTTGTTACAGCCCCCCTTCCAAAAAGAAATCGGAAGAGCCAACGAACGATTTCAAATGAATCGTCCCGATTCTAGCTCCACTCTCAAGGGTTAACAAAAACGCCACAACGTCTATAACAGTGTATAAGACAGGAAAAAAAATATACTCTTCTAAACCAAATGACCAAGCTACCTTCAATAAGGGTAAACAAGTCTACAAAAACATACAAATAAATAAACAAAATCTTCCCGTTAACTAAAGTGGAAACCCTGGTAGGTAAGTTCTGCAGAGGTCAACTGCCATTTGAAAACTCTCCACTTTCCCGTAGAGAACACAAAACTACTTCAACAACAAAACTACTGCTTACCATGGAAGCACAAAGCCCATGTAAAAGAAAAACCACAAAACCTGGTGTCCTAAACAACCGTAATAAACCACCCCTCCTACTGAAGGAACACCAACAACGTCCAATAATCAAACCAAATACTGGCTGTGGACAAAAGAAACCGATGACTATATTGTTAGACCACGACAGAACTAAAACCTCCTCCGGTATTTGAAAAATGTCCAATACTACCTTTCATACCATCACCTTGCATACTTCCCTCTCATGACATAAATTCAATCTACAGTGTTGCTAGACAGGTTTACTAGCAAGACTGATCTCAAACGAAATGATTTCAGTGATAGTAACCACTCGGTACTACACCTTTTTAAGGAACACATTTTTAAAGTCGATCTAGTCGAACTCATAAAGACAACTTTCCGAAGAATGTTAACGAGAGACATAAAAATTACACAAATTACTTAGACCCTTTAGGATTTAATTTGAAATCCTTAATATGCCAAGAGCCAATATTCTTTCCCTGAGCATTAACCAACTCGTATACCAGAGCCGACAGTTTCTTGACTATCCGACATTTTTCATAACGTGGGGCAAACTTTGAAATAAAATAATTCCCCGCATTGCTCAAGAAGTACGTTTTCTTGTAAACCGTATCGCCCACCTCAAACTCCGCAGGACGGTGTTTACGGTCATAATACGTTTTATTGTGAGCATGCGCATTATCAAGCTTCTTCCTCACGGTATGAAAAACTCCGGAAAGTTCGCTCAGATCTTGAGCGTAGGACAAACGACTGCCAAAAAGGACCTCAGCTTGGGACTCAGGAGATTGAGTATAAAACGAACCGTCTAAGATAGGTTCTCGACCATGAACCAAGAAGAAAGGACTGAAACCCGTAGCCTCCGAAACGGCCGAATTGATCGCCATCTGAATGGCAGAAAGGTGGAGGTCCCAAGAGCGATGGTCGTTTTTTACAGACAACGCCAACGCCGTGACAACTCCTCGATTCTGCCTCTCAGCTGGATTGACCTGAGGGCAATACTTCGGATTAAGGTAAACCTTAGGTATCCGATACTTGGACATTAGTTCGGTAAACTCCTTTCCAATAAATTGTTTTCCGTTGTCGGAAATAACATACTGAGGGAAACCAAAACGCAGGAAAACCTCATGCTCCATGATACGACTCACGATTTTGCTAGTAGCCCTCTTTAAAGGGAAAAGCAAACAGTATTTACTGAAACAACAAGTAACTACTAGTATGTGAATATTCCGATCTCTCGTCATCGGATAGGGACCCAACAAATCGACGGAGACCATCTGGAAAGGGAAAGAACAAGACTTTGGATTGCCTAACTGACCCAAAGGAGAAATATTTGGGTGTTTATACTGTTGGCAAGTTTCACATTGGGAAATTAATTTGACCACATCTCCGTGCAAATTCGGCCAAAAATAGCGCATTGCTAGGCGACGATGCGTTTTAAAAACCCCAAAATGCATAGACAGATCGGACGCATGGTTATCGTGTATAAGCTTCTCTCGGAGAGGTAAGGGTACCACTAACTTCCAGTCATAAGCGCTGGTGAGCTGGTACTTTCCCTTCGTGTAGCGATACAACTCCGCGTCCTTAATCTGGTAATTAGGGTAAGCGGCAGGGTTATTAGATACCGCTTGGAACAAATCGTTGTACCAAGGATCGGCGACCACAGAAACAGATGAAACGGGCAGCAAACGCGATAACGCATCAGGAACCACATTTTCGACGCCTTTCTTATGGACGATCTCAAAGTCAAAGGCGGACAGCCGAATACCCCATCTGGCCAAACGGCCAGTTGGGTTCTTCAGACTCAAAAACCACAGAAGACTGGCATGATCCGTGAAGATTTTGACTTTGGGGCCGCCCTCTAAGTAGCCGCGAAAATGCTCGATTGCATGAATCACGCTTAGGGCCTCCCGTTCGGTAGCAGAGTATCGCGTTTCAGCGGGTAAGAGAGTCCTACTCGTGAAAGCGATGGGATGTTCTACGCCATCCACTGTCTGGGTAAGTACGCCGCCTAAACCGTACAACGATGCGTCGCAGTGTAACGCAAATGGCTTTGTATAGTCCGGACAAGCTAGTATCGGACTAGAAATTAGAGCTGACTTCAATTTTTGAAAGGCCTCTTCCGCTTCTGGTGACCACGAAAATGCGGGAGCACCTTTGCGGGTACTGGTCAAACGTGACAGAGGAGCAGCAATACAGGAGAAATTTCGGATAAACCGACGATACCAACCGGCCATCCCAAGGAAAGTTTTAACCAACTTAGGCGAACTAGGAGTCGGAAAGTCTAATATACATTGTACCTTTTCGGGATCGGTATGTAGACCATGAGAGTCTACTACATACCCTAGGTACTTAAGTTCTCGACGAAAAAATTGACACTTTTTGAAATTAATCGTTAGGTTCGCATAAACGAGACGATCTAACACTCGGTTTAACAATGAAATATGCTCTTCGAAAGTTGAAGAGACAATAACGATATCATCTAGGTAACAAAATACTTTGTTATCGAACGACGGGTCGAACAACTGATCAGCGAGCCGTTGCATGCAGGCAGGCGAATTGCGCATGCCGAACGGACAGACTTGCATAGCAAAGAAACCACGTCCAGGAACCGTAAAACTGCACTTTTCCTGAGAGGCCGGATCTAAGGGGATTTGCCAAAAGGCGGCCGACAAGTCGATGGAAGACAAGTAGTTAGCGTCTCGTAAACTGTCCAGGATGGTAGTAATTCTCGGAAGAGGGTACGCATCCGGCTTCGTTATCGAGTTGAGCTTCCTACTATCCAGACAAAATCTTAAAGTCCCATCGGACTTCGGAACAAAAATTGTTGGGTTATTCCAACCCCCTTTGCTAGGTTTAATAACTCCTAACTCTAGCATACGATCAACTTCCTCATTTAACAATGCTAAACGAGCGGGAGACATGGGATAATACCGCTGTTTCACCGGTGGATGATTACCCGTGTCGATAACCTGTGATATTAAATTAGTTCGACCAAGACCCTTAACGTCTGTCGAAACTTTTTGAAAACCATCGATCATTTTGTTTGCTAAGGACTGCTGATTCTCAGTCAGAGAAGCGAAAGGATGCAAAACCCTCACTTCGCTGACTGAATGCCAACTAACATCACTATCCTCAAACCTAACGAACTTCACAATTTCCGGAGCCAAATCAAATTGTCGGACAAAGTCCATGCCTAATATAAGAGAAGTGCCAATATCCGGAGCCACAACCGCTCGGATCACTTGACAACGATTATTAAATTTGAAAGGCAAAGACATATAACCGATCGTCCTAACCGTACTAGAATTTGCGGTGCTTAAAGTCCAAGACGAAGTCTTGTGCAGGGTATACCCGATCTCAATTAAATGTCGATGTGAGTCGGCACCCAAAATTGTGACGCTCGAACCAGTGTCAAGCAAGCCACAAACCGCAATATCACCCAACGCAACATCTAAAAATGGACGACGGTTGTCTTTTTCCTTTTCGAACAAGGCAGAGACAGAGTGAACAAACGCATTCACTCTGTCTCGGTTCTCGAGTTTTTTGAATCGGCCGAAGTAGAATTGGGAGAATTATTTCCTTTGGAACAATCCGGACAAGTTGTCACGGTAAAATTAAATTTACCGCAACGGTAACAGTACTTGGAGTGCCCGTGATGTGAACCCCTCTGGTAACCACTATACGCTCCTCGAGGACCACCCGCATTATGCGGTTTGCCTCGGGAGTAACCACCTCGGTGAAAACCACCCCGATTGCTCGAACCTCTATGGGATTCTTGAGTACGAGTGGATAAAGAATCAACAGCGGACACTGTGCACTGATGAAGATGTTCCTCAAGAGGAACGTCCGTACCATTATTACCGGAACCAGTACAATCGACAGAGTGAACTGCTCTAGACGCAGAAGGCTTGGCTTTTGAAAGTGCCTGCAGGTTAGCATTATACTCATTTATAGCCACATGCGTGAGTTCCTGCTGTTTCCCCACATGAAGCAGTTCTTGTATGGAATGAACAGGGATGTACGCGAAACATTGTTGCAGGTAAGGTTTTAAATTGGGTACTAGGATTGTCAGCTGCTCCGCCTCCGGCAAGGGCCTGGATAATTTATTAAAATAGCCCAATACTTCAGTAATAAAAAGATGAAGAGGTTCATCCGGTCTCTGAATTCGAGCGCGAGCCCGTTTCAACATATCGCGGTCGAAGGTTTGACTGCCAAAATTTTGGCGAAGTTCTTTGGCCAACTGTGGCCAATTGTCAATCCTGGAAGCAACCGTCCTATACCAAGCGAGCGCGTGATGTTGAAACAACTCGCACGCCGATTTCAGCAACCGTGCATCAGAAATATTTCGTGCCAAACGATTTTCCTCAAGGCGTTCCAGGAATTCTACGACGCATGACTTTCCATCAAACACAAACCCTAAACTCAAAGGCCTTAACACCTGTTCATTAGTAAAATCATACGGCCTGCTGACAGCGACCGGATTCCTAACAAAAACCTCGGGTTCGGAAACCGAATTACCCGCATTAGGTACACTCGAAACATTTGGAACGGCTAACGGAACAAAAAGATTATTTGATGAAACCGATGTCACCCCTAAAGGATGTACCGGCACAGGCACCTCTACCTGTACAGAAGTAGACGGCAGTAAATTTGGACTAGGAGCTCTCACAATATCTGAACACTCCTCCAGCACCTTCACGATCTCTAAAATCTCCGCCTGAAGACGTTCAAACGAAGCTGTCGGTACAACCCCAGACATTATACGTGATACTCTATAAAAAAGATGCGTTGTTTTTGTACAAACGCGTTTAAACAAAGGTCGAGTATTGTTCTCTACCAAATCCTCAACAAATTCTTGGAGACACAAGAGTCGAATGGAACATTCGTTAAACTCTTGCTCGGGATCCAGATCCGTCGACGTGATTGAATCTGCCGGAAACTGTTTAAGCAGCGAACTAAACTGTCGGCGCATCGACTCCACAAGCGTCGGGGTAACCTCCCGAATTTTGAATTCGTAATCCAATTCTTTTTTAACTAAGTGTGAGGCAGAATAATACACAAGCACGGGGGAAGCCATCTCAACTACTTGCGTATTAAAAATATAAACAAGCAGAAAATTTAAAAGTTTTAAAAAAAATTTTTTTTTTTTTAAAAAAAAACTAAAAAATTATTCACAAAAAAATAATTCACCAAAAAAAAATTTTTATTTATGGTAAAAAAATCAAATATAAAAAATTGTTCTGCTCAATAAAAAAACAAAAAAAAAACGAAAAACGAAATATTTTTTTTTTAAATAAAAAATAAATTTAGAAAATAAATAACTAGAACGATCTGACCTCAACGATTGCTGACGAGCACCTCTATTCACCTGACACCTTTAACCAATGGAGCGGAGTATTCAATCCTCGGACCTGAAATTTACAAAAAAAAACAATTTAATAAACAGTCTATAACAATCTTCGAACACGGCAAGCCTCTATCTTGCTGACGAGGCTATTTCCCGACAACCGTGTCGGATTACAAATTAAAAACAAAAAATTACAAAGAAAACCGCTATACTGTACCTCGAGCTACTGTACAATGATACTAGATATTATATACAATATCTTTAAAAAACTATGTGAAAAAGAAACGGCAAGTCTGTATACAATAGAACTTTTTCGCGGTAACCGCTTAAAATGTTAAATTCAAGTTACAAGAAATGTTACAGGTTAAACATTAAAGAAAACATTTAAGTAAACGCAGACGTGTCTCAAAAACTAAAGAAAGAATTACTACTTAGGCTAAAACCAGTTCTAAGGCCCCACGTTGGGCGCCAGTTTATAACTGCAACGTTAGTATGTAACGCCAGGTTAGACCTGATTATACCTAATCGTGGAATAACCACGAACAGAAATCGAGTGCAGGAAGGATAAATTAATGCCAAAGCAAATACACATCAAAAAACTAAATTTCAAAAAATATTGGACGCCACAGCTTTTTATAGGTTAAAGCTGAAACTAAAAAAAAAACCAGAACTCGATACAAAAAAATTAAGCACAAGATTTAACAGGGTGGGTAAGTCTCACAGGTTTGTCACTGGTTTAGCCCGTAGGTAGCAATTCTTCCTTCAGCTGTAAAAAAAAAGAAATGAGAACACGTTGCTTCTTTTCAGAGTTCTTTAATCCGCTTCTCCGCGGGCACAGCAAAACGAAGAAGGTGCAAGGCACACGATGTATAAATCACTTCACAGCACAGCAGTATATGGATATCTTCTAAAAGTTGACAGTAGGTAGGTCCGGAATTTGAATCTCCGATCTCCAAAAAAAATGCTCCGAGAAGCAGGCCGCCACGCTACGGCAGTTGAGGCTTTGCAGGTGGATTAAAGATAATTCGTATAAAAATAATAGAGGTGCTCGCCCGCCCGTCTGAAGCCAAGGAGAAAAAAAGCCGGTTAGAAGTCGATACGCCGCCATGTGCTAACCGCAAAAAAATTGACAATAATCGCTTACCAGAAAAGAACTACATGAATTGAAAAACTGCGCCGCGCTATACTCGTCGGCAGCGACGCCGATCCTCAGCCCCTCTTACGCCTGCGCTTCCAAACTCCAAAACCACAAAAGAATGCCATTTTTGATAGGCGCAAAACTGTACGACCCCGAAAGAACAGTGATGTCACCTTTTGACGTTTCCGGCTGAACCAAAGAGAATAGAGACGTCATTGCCGTAACCGTAGCGTTCGACACCTTCTTAAACGTCCGAAAACGGTTTTTACGACTTTTACAGTCGACTTTTAAGTCAAGTTGTGACTTAATTACGACGTTACGAAAATGAAGCAGAAAACTTCGGAAAAATAGTACAGACGCCAGAAAACGTGTGCAAATGACACCG